>JADFUC010000334.1:0-190720 GCA_019722365.1 Lithospermum erythrorhizon | reverse complement strand
CTCAAGCATACGTTTCAGTTACGTATTACTGATAATCATTTAAAATATCCAACGTGTAATAAATTCATGTTGAAGATATTGTTCTGTCAACAGAAAAGGATTCGGATCAATATAAATAAATCTAAGTATTACGTCTACAGAAAACTCCAATTCTCTAATGGGGTGAAATTAAATGGAGTCTTAACTTGTTATACATCATGTTAATATTAAACTCAAATAATTTAATTACTCTAATAAATGAAATTAAATGGAATCACATAAGTTGACGTTAAATCCCAGCATGGTAAATCTTACGTTAAGTCAATCTTGGTCCGAAGAGCTTAATTAGAGATCGTCCACATGCTAAATATGTCACAAACATCCCTAAAAAATGGAGTCGGCCCCTCTTTTATAAGTGGGGGAGGCGGCCAAAGGATTGTGATCAAAGGTGTCACAGTAAATCCCTATAAATAGGTAATCATCCTTTAAAGTCCTCAAATGACATGGATGATGACAGGGACATGATTTGCCTTAAATGCAAGCTGTAACAAGTCGAAACATGGTTAATCACAAACTACGGACCTAAATGCGGAGGGAGGCGGTGATAACATGGATCAAAATAGTAGCAAAATTTCTCATCAATAAATGATCCGACATATATCCAGCCGTCCGAACAGAGACCGGATGTCAATGACGTAGCATCTTTGAAGTAAAGCCCATGAAACATGACATGTACTACATTTCTTATTTGGAAAGTGAACAACATCTGGTCGAACCCGACTACTACGTATGTGCGGTTGAGGGGCAATCTTTGACAGTGAAAATTTATTAAAAAATAAATTAAGATGAGTTAATCAAATTAATTTAATCGAGCCACTAAAAAAAATGGCACGTGGGTAGGGTTCTCGATCGAAAACTAAATTTAATGTAAAATCCTCGTATGAACAAGGGTTTCCGATAAAATAGTCCCGAATTAAATGTACATTAAATTAGAGGCAAAAAATCTTAATTTTATCTAATTAAATTGGCCAATGAACTTTTTTATAAATGGAAAGTGCAGAAATTTTAGGGGTTCAAAAATAAAGACTCAAAAGTTATGGTTCGAAATCAAAACCACAAGAAATCGGGATCAATATGAAAATGCATTTAACCTAAAATCCGGAACCAGCTACCGATTAAAATAGGCACCTATTTTGATTTCTTGAGTAAATTAATTCTTCAGATATCCAGATGGTTGAGATCTTTGCCTCAAAATTAAAATGATTAAGATGTGATCCACCTTAAATCAAAACCAACCAATCGAGCCAGTATTCAAAGCCCAAAGCCTATAATACCCCCCCTCCCTATATTTCGAAATTCATCCCGTTCTCATCCAGGAAATACACAGAAAAAGACTGAAAAATATACACGCTGACCTACGAAATTCTCTAAGTTAAATCTTTAAAACCGCCCGGCCCAGTACCATTTGGTGGCTCAAAGAAACACCTCAGGCGTTCTAAAATAGCGCCTAAGGTGGGAATTACTACACAAATGGTAATTCACCGTATTGAAAGCCGAAAATTTTGATGAGAATCGTCTGAGATCTCGGGAGCGCTTTGAATATTCGAGAATAAGCTAACAACACCTGATTGTTCATAAATCTTGCAAAAACAAGTGAAAATTCTCAGGTTTGATTCATCAAGTTGCAAAGATAGGAAATACTGCTTGATATTCCAATCCATATAAAATTTGGATTTCGAGAAACAATTTCTTAAGGCCACTATGCGCTCGTCAATATCATCGAAGCAAAATTAAGACGTCCACGCGTCATATTGATTATCAACACAACAATAATTTGTTAAGGCCGTTGTAGCGCGAGCTAGAAGCGTCGTTGTGAAACTTTAAATCAAATCCAACTAGGCTAAATCTGCTTAAGTCAGCTCACACCTACGGTAACCAGCTGTAATAAAGGCCGTTGTGAAATGCAAGCGAAGCGTACATTGCTTCAACAACTTACTTGCTATCACTCACTTTTGAGGCAAGAGCTCGGAGTTCTATCTAATCGAGAGTCCCAGCTACGGTACTTAGTACTAAAGAAGTAGTAGCCTATCCATTACAGGTCAGCTTGGGCGCTCCCAAAGTCCCTTGTATGGTGAAGTCCGACCTTGTAATACATTTGATGTAAGTCCATCAAATTGACATAGACCGAGATCAATTCGAAGACTGAAATCAATTCCGGTCTGACGACACGAGGAGAATGCGGCGCTGGGCTCTCGACAAACCGTATCAGTCGGACGATCTCGAATCCATCAAGACCGCGGCACATATCCCAAAGCTCATAGGCTATCTAAATCAATTCAAATCAAAGTCCAAATCAAGACAAGTCTGAAGTTCAATTGGCTCAAATCGAAGCGAGCTCATACGGCTCCTATCGAGACCACATGTCGTCGGCAAGCGGCTTTAGGGATTTATAGTTTGGACGTTCGATCTGCCGATTTGATAAGACTGTACCAACTAGCGATTTTTCCCCACAATGAATTTTATTTTGTACATGTAAGATAAATAATAAAAATTCTTTTTTGCATTAACTATATTATTACAAACAAGCAGTTTACTCTAAAAATATGTTTGAACGAAGTGCTAAAACTATGTTTGAAATGCTATAACAAATATTCATATTGTATAAAAAAAGTTACAATTTTAAAATTACAAAATTTAATTAAATTATAAATTCGTCGACAGAATATATTAAAAAATCGTCTTAATAGAGGGCAAGTGGGCATAAACATGTTCGGAGATAGTTTGGGACTGGGTGCATATAATCAACTTGCTCATATAAGACAGATTGGAGTAGTAGAATGACAACCAACTTACAGAATGTAAAAAGCCGGCGCTATTAGTACTATAAATCCAGCATGTATGATTATTAATTAACTAGTCTAGTACTTACTACTTAGTATATTTCCTTGGATTAGGGACTTTGTTAATGAACAGATACTTGGATCTCACACATGCATGGTCCTATCTATTATTTCGATAACAGATTCTTAGAATCGTACAGCTTTACTAAATGTGGGAGGTGATCATCGTTGAAATCAAATTTTAGCTAGCTTTAGGGATCAAAGGGACAGAATTGAATTGTATGGACTTCTCTCTTAATTTCTCAGGGCTAAACTAAACTAAAACTAATGATCACTATTCTTGTATGTACTTTGGTAACTTGGATCGTAGTTGCCGTTCGTCGAGTGATGTTGAGATTTGACTCTTAATAATCTATCTTTAAATCCGTCTTTCTTACGTGGTCTCTTTTGGAAAGTCAATTTTCGCTAACCTATATTGGAAGTCGCTCAGTTATGACACCATTTATGTATCCTTGATGGCCTTTTCTAGCAAGTTTGGACTAAAAACTATCACAGGTTCAAATTTTGGAACGGATGGAATAATACATCTTTACAAGACTGTCTTGAAACAAATTGTAATCTTGTTTGGTTTCCCACTAGCATCGGATGTTTCTTTAATCTGAAGGACATTGTTATTTTAATTTTTAATGTTTTTCCTTATAATTTGCACTTATGTAATAGCCATTTAGGCTATGAACAATTCTCTTTTAATTAATGAAATGTATTACTTATCAAAAAAAATCTAATGCTTTCCATGTGCAGTTATACCATGTTAAGGAAAAATAAGGAGAGAGTTTATTACTATATAAATCAAAAGTCTTCACTTTTATTCTGCAAATTGGTTTTTAGAATGAAAGCATTTTTTGGAGGCTTATAGTCTGTTATGTTGAACTTACTTGGCAAGTCACGTCTTACAATTCGATCAAGAAAGTATTGGTAGAGAGAATCGAACTCTTGACATTACGATCACAAACTTACCTACTCCAACAACTTGGTCAACCTTGGAGGTAATATTATCTTCCTCCGTTTATTTATTTATTTTAAGGTAAAATTTTTTTCTTAATTACTTATCTTTCTAGCAAAAAATTGTAATTACATATTTTCAATGTGTTTTTGCCTAAGCTTTGTTATTAAATTATCATGGCCGTGATATAGTTTCAATTGTTGTCGTTATATTTTTTATGATATAACGACTACTTTTTATTTTTTAATCTATGTTCAAATGAGTAGGAAGATAACTAAAAAGGAATGGAGGGAGTATAATATTACCCCTAATCAAAACTTCCTTCAACATCACACTTGAAAAACAATAGGGTGGATATTATGTGAGTGTCAAATGATTATGTTACCCCTAATCAAAACTTCCTTCAACATCACACTTGAAAAACAATAGGGTGGATATTAGCAATAAAATTGTACTTTATAAAATTTGAATTTTTGAACAATTAAAATGTTGTTTTTCATTATAAAAATATTTTGAATAATCGACTGAACCGACTTGAACAAAGCAAATCCGCCTAGTCTGTTCCCAATTAGCTGGCGAAATTTGGAGGACCAAGCATTTGCTTCATTGCATGCACATACGTAAAGACTATTACATCTATATCGAGAAATGATTGTAGTTGTACAAAGTTATTGCATAATTTAAATTCAACTAACATCATTCTTAAATTTCTTAAATTAAAGTGAAATCAGTTTTGAAATTTCAATTTTAAATCATATAAATTAGGATAGAGGGAGTATAAACGACGACATATGAAACCGAAATTGGACACAATAAATAATGATAATGTTTGTTGTATTATACTCCCTCTATTTTTGTAATTATCATTTTAAATTTAACTTTTTGTTTCAAATCAGTTTATAGTTTATACATAAATAATCCCTTTTTATAATTTTCAAATATATTTTTTAAATTATCTTAATTATCAACCAATCAATGGTATAATTTTAATTAATTATCATTTTATATTTTAATGTCTTTAGATTTTTTTAAATGGCTAAAACGTTAACTAAATAATTGGATGAAGTATTTATTAGATATATAGGCATGTAACTGTTACTCACAAAAAGATTGAAAGCCTCCTAAGGATCATCATCTGTTAACAAAATTGCTTTCTTGAAACTACGAACATATAAGAGATAAATTAAAATATTTCAAGCAGTCAGTTATACTAATAATTTTCTATAAATTAATTCATACAGAAATAATGAAAATCAAACTCACGCCATAAAATAAAAGAAGATCAGAAATGGTACATCTTACCATCTGTATTAATTTATCGGTTGTCAACCATGCACACTCACAGGTAGTACTGGAAAACTGTGAAACTTCAGTACGATGAATCCAATGCAAGACTTGATTCATCACCTGCCATATTCATGATTTCTTTATTGAGAAACGGAGAATCACACAAAAGACACTTGCCTTGATTTTTTTCCTTTCACTTTTTAGTTGATAATCTTTTGTTAAATTTTAATTGATGTTTTAAATTTTTAATATGTATATCTAATTAGTAATTATTTTTCAGTTTTTAATATTTTAATGAAAATAAAAACTTGCAACATTAAATTTCTTTAAGTATTTTAATCATTTTTTCTTATAGTTTATTACTATTCAATATAATTTCAAAATTATCGTTGATTGTTAATGTTTGATTCGAAAACATATACGGAGTATTAATTAAAATGAATAAAACGAAGTATTACTAAATATTTAAAGAAATTAACATGCCACATGATAAAAAGTCAGCCTCTCTACGAATTTAATTTTTAGTATTTTACTAGATAACAAACAAGGAAATTTTTATACATAGGACAACTTGTCTTCATTAGTTTTGGTCTTTTGGGTAAAACCTTGGACCGCTAGTCCACTACATATATTGAGTTTTTTACAACAAATTTCGCATGTAATAAACGTTTTGTTGGGGAAGTAATAATAACATTGTTGTAGCATTGTTACCAATAATTTTGTGTTTAGCTATTAGAATTAAGACTTGTTTGTTAGTCGGAAGTCGGATTATAAGTAACTGAATAGTGAATGACTGAAACTAAATTATAAGTGAATCTAAATATTGAATATATTAAATTATTTGATAATAGTTTAAAGAAAAATACTTAAATTGAATTGTATTACTAGTTTTGTTCCTACCTTATTTCATTTATATATATGCATCATATATTGAATAAATAATACTAAAATCAATAAATAAATAATAAATTTTATTAATTAAATCATAAATAGTATGAATAGAATAAATATAATTACATAAATACTAAAATATAAATTTATAATAATAATAATAATAATAATAATAATAATAATAATAATAATAATAATAATAACTTTTACTTCATCTAAATAAAAAAAGGTATAATTTTGAAAGGATAAGTGTAATTTGAAGAAAATTATGGGATGAGAAATATGTAAATTTGGATTTTATCACTTATAATTTGATTAAGAGGAAAGAATTAAGTTAAGAATTTTCACTTAAAAATCTCTTAAGGATTTTGATAAAATCTTATTTTATTTAGTACTTAAAATAATTAGTTCAGAAACAGACTTAATAAAAAAGAACTTAATTTTTTAAGTTTAAGTCTTAAAATGTTTAACAAACACCCTTAATTTAGAGGTTATGAGATATTAATCATAATGACGGATATCTAATTCAAGTTTTTGAAATGACACTGATCGGATTTATAAATAAAAAAGTCTCATGTAGTTCTCGTTTAGTTTAGTAATTTAGATTTTATTTTATTTTGGTTAATTAGCGATAGATTTTTGTAGGAAATCATGCGTGTAAATTAGTGGATAATTCTCTTAGAGGCTTTAAATTCGTGATCATACAGTGAATATCATTGGGTTAGATGTTTTTATAGTAATTTAAATGTTTTCGACTACCCATCGTAGTTTAGTAATTTCATGATTCTTATTATAACATCAAATTAGATGTTTGTTTCATTGCGAACTGGCCAATCTAGTAAATTTCAACTGCAAAAGTTTCTTGATTATATATCGAAGTATGGAAGAAAATGATTTAATAATTTAACAAGAATGTAGAATACGTGATTATTTAAAAATTTAAATACTTTATTTAGAGATAATCGTGTGCTTTAACAATTATTTTCTAAATAATCAGATATTTTAAAGTATACTAGTCAGGAGTGCCCGTCAAATGACGGGTAAGAGGATGTTCTATTCAATAGTTGGTCGAACTACTGCAGTTGATAATTGCAAATATATATATAACGAAAAAAAAACATAATTGCATAATGCATATGACCGTGCGTAGAAATAATGAAAAATGAACGAAAAAAAGCACGAATTATTAATTTAGTACCTTATAATGAGTCGGGACGGACCAAAATATTATCTTAGAGAGTTTATTAAATAATCAAATATCAATTTATTGAGTTTCTATTGTAGTTGATATTTAAAAATGATAATTGAAAATATTAAATAATCAGTATTAATTTATCGAGTTTCTCTCTTTGAAGTTGATAATTGAAAAAAAGTTCAAAATAAAGAAAACATTCACGTGAAAAAGAGGAGCAGAAAAAAGCACAGTACATATGACCGTACATAAAGAAATAATAAAAAAAGAGCGAAAAACCACGAATTATTAAATGAAAAAGGCCTTGAAAAACACGAATTATTAATTTAACATATCCACGAATAAAGACAGACCAAAAATATTATCTTAGAGTTTATTAAATAATCAAGTATTAATTTATATAGTGTTTCTAGTGTGATTAATGATAATTTAAAGGAAAAAAAAATGTTAAAAAGGGAAAAATTCACTTGAAAAATGAACCAAAAAAAAAGCAGTCGCGTATGATCATGCGTAGAAATAATAAAAATGAGCAGCTGAATTATTAATTTAGCACCCTATTCAGTCATGACGGATCAAAAGAAATATTATCTTAGAGAGTTTATTAAATAGCAGAATATTAATTAAATTCGAGTTTACGGTTGTTGATAAAAAATGTTAATTGGAAGAAAAAAACCCAAAAAAAACAAAAGAAAAGTTCCACGCAGCGCCATGCGATCTAATGAAACGGAAAAAAAGCAGAGTGACATATGACAGTGCGTAAAAATAATGAAAAATGAACTAAAAATAGCATGTATTATTAATTTAGCATGTAACTTGGTGGGATGGGTAAAATATTATCTTGAATTTTATTAAATAATCAAGATAATTAAAAAAAGCGATAATTGAAAGAAAAAAGCGTTAAAAAAGTGTAGAGCGATTTCGTGAAAAGGAATAGAAAAGAAAAGCATGATCGCATATATGGCCAGTGCGTAGAAATAATGAAAAAGGAACGAAAAAATCATGAATTATTATTTGTTAGCACCATATCCCAATTCGGGATGGCCAAAGATATTATCTTAGAGTTTATTAAATAATTAAATATTAATTTATCGAGTTTTTCTTGTAATTTCATAATTGAAAAAAAAGAGGGAAAAAAATCTCCAGTCCATGACCATTTGCGTACTGCAGTGCACTTCTATTTTATAACTACTAATGAAAAAAATGGATTACTTGAGGGGGAATTAGTACATAAAAATGAAGCAGAAAGAAAGGATAGTATATGGCCCAAGTGCGTAGAAATAAATAAAAGGAATGAAAAGATCACCCAATTATTAATTTGCACCATATCACAATCGAATGATAGAAAATATTATCTTAGAATTTATTAAATAATTGAATATTAATTTATCGAGTTTTAGTGTAGTATGATTGAAAAAAAAAATGAAAAAAAATTCTCCCTCATGCGGTTCCATGAGCATGAGTGCACTTCTCTTTCATAACTACTAATAATATAGCTCAATTTACCTAGACCACAAGTCCACAACGGTAGGAAGTCCATATGAGGCACCTCTTCTACGCGTTAATATTTAGTTTACCAATGGAAAGTGGTTCATGTTTCATGAAAATATCGTGACATTCTTCTGATTACTAAAGTAATGTTGCGCCCCACATATACAATTACTTGCCAAAATATCTCTATCCCGTATATTCCCATAAGTTAAAGGATCTTGATTTAAATTTAACCGAAAGGCTTGATTTATTAAAAAATATATTCAAGTTTAATCATGAATTGATTTTATTAAATATTTTATTGTTAATTTGAAATATGATAACACATGTCTGAATAGTGACTTGAGCATATATATCATATCGACCAACTTCATTTGCTTGTCTACGTATTGAGTACATATATATGTGATATGTATATAGGTTATTTTCTGTATCAAATAATTTGAAGTTTTGTAAAACTCTTGAAAGTAGCATTGCTTTAACTATTTCGGTCAAATATTATGTCTGTTTCTTCCCATTTATGAGTGAAATTTCTAATTAAGGCTGCTTAAGTGGATTAGTCCCTGCTTAGCATGCATTGGGGATACCACGTTAAATTTACAGTGTTCTTCTTTCTTACGTATTTCTTTTACGTAATTACATTTATCCTAATTTACATGCATTATAACAACAAAATGATATATGAGCTGAATCATTTTGTCCAGCGGAATACGATGGGTGGTAAAGGTTTGGAAGTAGATAAGTTTAATGGGAGAAATAGTTTTCGGTCTATGTCAAATCAATATGAGGGCAAATGATGGAGCATCTTATCATATTTGTCCTAAGAGGTTTTAGAGCTTATAAACAAGTAGATTGTGGTAATATTTCTACTATTATGATTACATTTTGCAAAGTAGTTTGGGATAGGTTACGTGAAAATTGGGACTCGTGAGGGGTAAGTTACGTACCTTAGAAGATGTTAGACATGTTCCATTGACGAGAAAAGAATTTGATTTAGTCTATTTAGGCAAGGGTTCAGTTTCGAAGGTTAAGGTGGAGTGATAAATAATACTGTGGGGTTGGTGATTTTGAAAGGAGTTAAGCGAAGTGCGTTGTATTTTTCTGAGGTGCTACGCAGCTTTAGTTGTTGTTGTTGCATCGTTGTTGTTGAAAATCATAATATGACTAAGTTGTGGCATATGGGGCTTGGTCGCATGAGTGAGAGGATCTGAGATTCTTGCTAGGGACGATCTTCTTGGTGATGCGAGAGAGTTTGAAAGACTTGATTTTATGAGCACTCCTCTTTGGGAAATTACGTCATGATAAATTTCAGCCGACTCGTAGAACAAAAGTCTGTTGGATTACATCCACTCAGTTATTGGGGTCCACTTCACGAGTTGAATCTTTGGGTGGATCTAAAGTATTTTCTAATGGCGATTGATAATTATTCAAGGATTGACATGTCTTTATTATGAAGCATAAAAGAGATGCTTTCAAACGCTTGAGGATTAGAAGACTTTGGTGGAAAATCAAGCGAGGAAGAAGGTCAAGCGGCCGAGAATGCAAATATGATGCAGTGTTCGTACGAGTTTGATGAGTTTTGTAAGCCGGAAGGTGTGCTTGGAAGCGTCATCTGAGTTAAGCATCGCCCCAGCGAATGGTGTAGCGAGCGTGTAAAGCGGATACTTACGGAAGGCTCGTTGTATGCTACCAAATCTTTGGGTTAAGCGAGAATGTTTTTGAGTTGAAAGCAGTCAACATGGCTTTTGCTATTTGATAAACCCGTGAGGATTCGCCCCTACGCGAGGTGTGTCACGAAAACTCCTATTGAATTGTGGTCTAATAAATTCTAGCGATTATACGGGATTGAGTCTTTATACGTATCATGTGAATGGGGATAAGTTAGAACCAATGGGAAAGAAGGGTATATTTGTAGGCTATGGTGATGGTGTGAAAGGGTATATAATTTGGTCATCTTCTGAGAGGCGAGTTATTCTGAGCAGAAATGTAATATTTGATGAGAATTCTATGTTTAGATCAACCATTCAGCTTGCTTGATTCACAGGCAGAAGGTGAGTATTGGGAGCCGAGGTGGAAGCGAGAGAGATTGTAGTGTTAATGGTGATGGTGAGAAGTAGCTCTTCTCAATCCACGGTTAGAAGCGAAACATCAGTTTCTTCATTATGAAACATCGCGAGTATGGCTCTTGATTACCCAGAAGAGTTAATTCACAGGAGTACACCTCTGCAGTATGGTTATGAGGATATGTTGGCCTTTGCTTTACAGGTTGCAGAGGAAGTTGATCCTCACGAGCCAGTTTCTTACAAAGAAGCTGTAACTAGTATTGAGTCAGTCCAATGACTTGCTGCCATGGGAGATGAAATGGAATCACTTCAAAAGAATCAGACTTGGGAGTTGGCTAGAAGACCAGCAGGAAGAAAGATTGTTACTTGCAAGTGGATATTCAAGAAGAAAGAAGGGTTGTCACCAGATGATGGGGTACAATATAAAGCTAGAGTGGTTGCTAGAGGGTTCAGTCAAAGGGAGGGAGTTGACTACAATGAGATATTCTCACCTGTAGTCAGACATACTTCTATCCTGTGCTTAACATTTGTAGTTGCGCATGGACTTGGAGCTCAACGGCTAGATATCAAGACAAGCTTTCTTCGTGGAGAGTTGGAAGAAGAATTTATATGACCTAGCTAAGAGGTTTACAGGAACCGAAAGGAAGACTATTTTCAATTTGAAGAAAATCTTTATATGATTTGATCTCGAGGTGGTACAAGAGATTTGATAGCTACATGATAGAGATTGGGTATTCGATGAGTCCATATGACAATTGTGTTTACTACAACAAGGTTTGTGATGGTTCCCTCATCTATTTAGTTCTGTATGTAGATGATATGTTGATAGCTACAATTGAAATTCGATATTCAAAATTTGAAGGTTTCTTAGTCTTTGAGTTTGAAATGAAGAGTTTAGGTCTTTATGAAAAGAAAATTTTAATTAAAATATTTAGGGATAGAAGTCGGAAGAAGCTTTTAACATCACGGAAAGGCTTTATTGAGAAGATCTGTCAGTTGGTATGTTCTTTGCTGAAACGGTGAAACTCTTAGTTCAACAAATGTGAATGCATGCATTTGCATTTGCACCTAAATCATCTACTAAGAAGGTATATATGGGTGTGGCGTACCTTATGTTAGTGCAGGTTGGAAGATCCTAAACATTCTACGCTAAACTGATCTTGCACATCTTTGTTAGTGTTGTGAGTAGGTTACGTGGTGATACGGAAAGAACGTTGGTAGGATGTGAAGGATTTTCGCTATCTCAGAGAGTACCTCGATATTGGTCTTTGTTATGGTGTGGTGATAGTCGAGTGTTTAATTTAGACTACTGATTAGGCTATCTTTGGAGATGAAGGCGGTAGAAGATCTATATTTGGTTATGTATTTACTCTTGAGGTGGTTGTTGTGAGTTGGAGGCTGCGTTCGCGATCCGCGGTGACTGTCTACTAGGGTAGAGTATATGGCGCTTAATTGCTAAGGAGGATATTTGTTGAGAGGGACTAGTTAGTGATTTGGGGCCTAAAATCGCTGATCAGAGGCAGTTATATATTGTGACAGTGCAGGTGCAATATGTTTAACCAAGGATCGGGTTCATCGTGATAGGATGGAAGCACGAGGATGAAGCTTACATTGATAATAGATATCATTTTTAAGAGGTGAAGAAGAGATTAAAAAGCAAGGTGGAGTCACTTGCGGATAACCCGGTGATATGTTCTGGCTTGGTTCCATGAGAGCAAGTTTGACATTGTTTGGACTTGTGAGATATTGAGTTGTTAGTTGCTGTGGTTGGGCAATAGAAGCGAGAGCCACATATGGTGCATCTTAGCATCGTTACTTCGACACATGCAGTGCTTGTTAGTACATCTGGTGCATTTTTGAAGCATTAGATTTTGGGGAAGTTTTACTTATACGATATAAGAGTGGAGGATTGAGTCGAGGTGGATATTTATGGAATAGTGACTTGACATATATATACCACATCGTCCAACTTCGTTTTGTTTGTCTTTGTATTAGCTTATATATATATGGGTTATGTATATAGGTTATTTTAAATGCGAAATAATAGTTTGATGTTTTGTAAGACTCTAAGTAGCATTACTTCTAAGCTATTTCGATCAAATATTTAATAATATATTTTAACTATAAAATTTATAATTGAAATTTAAAGTAAAATTTCTGTAGATGAATTAGTTAATACATTACTAAGGATATCAAGTTAAATTTAGCATGGTGTTATTTACTTTCTTAGTATTTCTTTGGCAATAATTACATTATTAATTAGTATACATTTATAACAATACAAACATCTAGAGTATATCTTAACTAATATTATTAATTTGTTTATATAGATACGGATTAAACAAATGATTTATAGTTCAAACATTGTTTGACATTTTGTGAAATAAAAACCTCCTAACTAAATTACAATGCCAGCAGTATTATTGAACTAATAGGGATTGTGTCCCACATATACTACTAATTTCTTTTGAAAATATAGACAAACTTGAATTTTTTATAATTAAATTTTCATATGACATATTATAACTACGGATATTACAAATAGAATATTAAAAATACATTATAACTATGGATATTATATTCAAATTTAGACCATTTCCATTTTTGGCGGAACAGATCTACTCATTCTTTGATTTCAGTTATTAAGAGGGATCTTGAACTAAGAAATAAACGACCTCAACTAAATTTCGAAATTAGATATTGAGTTATTCTATAAAACTAAAAATGGAATTTTGAGTTGAGGTTTCGGCGTATGCTTTATGGATCCATCGCATAAGACAGTACACGATTTATTAACATTGTGATAGCAAGAAGGTCGTTTTCCAAATAAATCTAAGAGTGAAGTATTAAAACACTATCTACTACAAAGTATTTCACAATTAATAAAAAACATAAATATTGTAATGAATCATTTTAATTTAATATTATATATTCAAGAGCCACAAAATATCAAATGTTTAACTTGATATGAAATAGAAACTAAATAGAAATAGATATTCATTTACTTCAATATTTAATCACAATAACATACTCCGTATATATTAATTAAGAATCTTGTCAGAATTCAATATAGATGATCTGGTGTCATATCACTACGGAGTAAATTCTTAGTAATTCCTCATAAAAAGTACTTACCCACTAGTCAACTAGAAGCGTACCTACCAAGTACCAACTGTCCAAAATAAGAGAAGAATCTAAAAATATAAACAGAGAATGCTGAATAAGCAGAAACATCTCTCTATGCAATTAGCAATTAAACAACAATATATGAACCACCTCATTATCCATCAATCAATCATCAAATATTCAAATGCAATGTATCCATTTCTACCTTGTACCCTATAAATACCCCAAAAACTCATTCCAACTTCTTCACTTGAGTGCCTCAATTCTTGAAGTGGAGATCAAACCTTGATATAATAAAATTCAAGTCCTTTGATATACCAAAGTGCCTTGTCTTGAAACAATGAAAATGCCTTCATCTTCTTTTAGACTTGTCTCAAAATGTTCAGTGTTTCCGTGTCAGAAATCGACTACCCCTGACCTTAAATTGTCAGTGTCTGACTTACCTATGCTTTCATGTCATTACATTCAGAAAGGGTGTCTTTACATCCATCCCCCGTTCCCTATAGGGGACCTCATTGCTCAAATCAAGAAAAGCCTTTCAACCACTTTAACACATTTCCCACCTCTCGCTGGCCGCCTAGTAACCGATTCGAATGGATACATATACATCAAATGCAATGATGCTGGGGTTGATTTTCTCCACGTAACCGAAAATCGCCATGTTTCGGTTATGGATATTTTGTCCCAGGACCATGTTCCGGAAATTGTTAAAGGTTTCTTTACTTTTGATCAAACAGTGAGTTATGATGGGCATACAATGCCCATCTTGGCTGTCCAGGTGACTGAATTAGTCGACGGAGTTTTCATTGGTTGCTCTGTTAATCATGCAGTTTCTGATGGGACTTCATTTTGGAACTTCTTCAATACTTTTGCTGAGATTAACAGAGGACTGAATGTCATCTCAAAGCAACCGGTTTTCGGCCGCGATTCGGTTTTGATATCCCCGGCAGTGCTTAGAGTCCCCCAAGGTGGACCAATAGTAACGTTTGATGTAAAGGCGGAAATTAAGGAAAGAATTTTCAGTTTCAGTAGGGAAGACATTTTGAAGCTCAAAGCTAAGGTGAATAGCAATAAATGGGTGATCAATAACGGGGAGATTAATATTGTTGAGTTAATGGGTAAACAGTGTAACGATCCTTTTAACTTTTCGGAGGAAAAGTTAACTCCGTTAAGATCAAAAAACATGTCAGTTGTTTCGATGTCGACAGCCGACATTTCATCTTTCCAATCTCTCTCTGCTTTGCTCTGGCGCGGAATTACACGTGCGAGGAAATTTCCGGACTCGAAAACGACAACGTTTAGGATGGCGGTTAATTGTCGTCACAGGCTCGAGCCGAAGCTTGAACCGCTTTACTTCGGTAATGCGATTCAAAGCATCCCGACTTATGCTCAAGCCGGTGACGTGTTAAATAATGATCTAAGGTGGTGCGCCGAGCAATTAAATAAAAATGTGTCGGCGTATGATAATAAGAAAGTGAGGAGCTATATAGAGACTTGGGAACAAGATCCAAGATGTTTTCCATTAGGGAATTTTGATGGTGCAATGATCACAATGGGAAGTTCCCCTAGGTTTCCAATGTATGATAATGATTTCGGTTGGGGTAGACCGGTGGCGGTTCGGAGTGGCCGAGCTAATAAATTCGACGGTAAGATTTCCGCCTTCCCTGGCCGAGAAGGAGCTGGAAGTGTCGATTTGGAGGTGGTGTTGGCACCGGCGACCATGGCTGGTTTAGAGTCTGACCCGGAATTTATGCAATTTGTCACTCGGTACTAGTTAATCAGATGGCTATAGACTCATAGATGTGGTTAATTCGGTTGGTTGGGTTTGTTTGTAGTTAGTACTTGTAAACTTCGTTTACTTCACTTGTGAAATACTTGTGGTGTTGTAATAATCTTTTCTTTTAGTAATATGGAATGTTCAATAACTTGAAATAGTATTTTCTGATAATGTCCAACTTGTAGTTCTAAGAAGTAGATAATTTCTTAAAGACCATTGTGCACAAAATTATTTTATCTGTGGTCCAACATGGTTTTTTTTAGTTATGTATGTATTGAGGGGTGTGCCTGTTATGTCCATGCATGGAAGCATCCATCTTGTTATTATAATACGAACTATTGAGCAAGACAAATTAGTTTGATAAGCTGAGGCAATCAAATTTGTTTTATTTGTGTTATTCAATCACAATTCGGATTAGTGAAGAACATGTAGAAATGTAGAATGGATAAAAGTAGATGTCTACAGTCTATTCATTGATAATTTCGTATATTATTGTTGATAAAACATGCACGAAATAGATAATAATGATCCACATTATAAATCTTGAAATGATATTCACTAACTTGCACCTTTCATCATCAGACATTGCTATGGAGTCTTGTATGCTGTGTATTGGTGGTTTTACCTTCATAGAGTAACCGGGTCCAAACTGGATTTGAGAGTAAATAAAATGCGTTGATTAGTTCACTGCAGTTGATTCGAAATTTGACAAGCATTAATGGCGAGTTATTAGGTGTATAGCTA
Source organism: Lithospermum erythrorhizon (assembly GCA_019722365.1). Classification (NCBI taxonomy): domain Eukaryota; kingdom Viridiplantae; phylum Streptophyta; class Magnoliopsida; order Boraginales; family Boraginaceae; genus Lithospermum; species Lithospermum erythrorhizon. The sequence goes on along the minus strand of JADFUC010000334.1, from coordinate 174,330 downwards.
GAATGAATTGGGACGAGGTTTTGTGTACTGGATGGATTGTTGTATCATGGCCAGCCTCTTCTATCCACACGGGTGAACTGAAGCAGAAAATTCAGCTGAAATTGTGGGTGTTGCACTTCCACATCTGAACTGTTAGTACTTCATATGTTTGCAATTGAAAAGGTATAGTACACTTTGTAGTAATTTATATGTTGGGAAGGAACTGTTTTTGTTTTAATATCTCAACTCAATTGAGTTTGTTGTTGTAAGCTTTCAAGTGAGTTTTCCCCTCTTCAATTCATATAGTATCTCAACATTTCATCATTGCTCAGCAGTTGAATGTGAGGGTATCATATTGGTATTCACCGCAACTTCGTTTAGATCTGTATAAAAGTTGATTCTTGGTATTATGTTTGGTTTGAGAATAGCGGAAACACTTGTTAAATTTCAGTGAACAGTGACCTGAAACTTGAACACTTTGACCCAGAATTGTTGGTTCCGATCTAGGTAGTACTAAGTTTGGCTGAAATTTCCGAAGACAACGTATGTTGAAGCAAGGTACATAGTTTTCCCTATTTTATGTTCTGTACTTTATTTGCAGTTGAGCTCTTTGTAGCCAGTTTATTGTTTGTCTTCACAGTATCCATTTTCTTCATATTTAGCATTGGATAATCTTTGGAGTTTGAACCTCACAGTACCAATTGATCCATCCGCATAGCGAAAACAATCTACAACAACATGTTGTTCATAAGCATCATAATATTGTTAGCTTGAAGGAAATTTATGAGTTATGAGGATGATCATGTTGATCATGTTGTTCATATAGATATGGAGTTGTGTGAATTGTTTGATAGGATGGTTTCCAAGGAGTGACTGCACTATTGTTGAAGTTAGTCAGGTGAAAACCACCTTTATTTTGCTTATAGTTTGTCATCTGTGTTAACTGTTGATCATGGTCTTCTCATTTTTCACATTTTATTTGCTGATAGTTATTGTATTTTTCCTTTGACTATGTGGAATAAGTTGCTCTCATATTGTAATTGATTTTATTCTGTTGGAGATGAAATGCATTCTTTGATCAATTCCTTCATTTCCATACACCTTATGTAGTGTTAAAAAAATTGCAGCAACTAATGTTTAGACTATACTCTCTATTCTATATTGTGCTGAAATGAAGTTATACGAAAAACTTTAGGTTATCGTGATGTGCTAAATTAAAAAAATGGTTCATTACCTTTCGCTTATTCAACGCAAGATAATAAGCTAAATATTAGACTACTAGAAGTTTTCATTCAATGAGACAATGGGTGTTGCTAGTATGAGGTGAGCATGGGAGAACAAGACGATGGGGGATAGATTTAAGGTGGGACTAAGTCGCAGCGAAGCCTGTAAGAAAGATTCGCTCGAGCGCATCAATTGATACCACGCTTAACGAGTCGAATACAAGCCTATGCAAATTACTTCGGCCGCTTTGATATTTATTCCGCGCTAACAAATTGTCAAAATTTTAAAAATATTACTATAAAATATGTACAATTCTTAACTATAGCCAAAATAAATTAATGATTTATTTTATTTGTATTATCCATTTAATATTTGGACATTTACCTAATCTTGTCCAAAATGGGCATATAGCCCTATAGGAGTATCAACCCATCTTGGGCATACGGCCTCAACCCTCTTAGTCTGTTACTCTTTTAACTCTCTTGCAAAACTAACAACCCTAAAGTCTAAATACTAATTATCGAGTCGTTAGCTTATCGGATATTGGACAATCTGACTCGATTCGTTATCTTAACGTAGCCGGGTTCAATTACTATTGATCTCTATGAGTCTAGTCGGACTACTTACCGAGTCGAAAGGGTACTTTAATACCGGCTCGCCTGCTTCCTAAGACTAAAGCGGGAGTGATTGTTAAGTGAGAGGAATTAATCGGTGAATTACTTTTGTTATAATATTTGTATATTTTTAAGATAGGCACAAATATAAATATTTGTTTCTAAATTTTATTAAAATTGAAATTCCTCAAAATGAGTTTTGGATAATTTTATCCCTTTCAATTTTCCCTAAAACGTCAAATTTAATGTTCATTTTGATTGAAACGATCAAGCATTTGGTTGACGCTAAACACGTGCGATCGATTTAACGTTGGTATTATTATATCGAACGGATCATTAACCCTTTAAAAAATACCATCTTCCTAATCAAATTGATATCATTGAGTTTAAAACATAAAATGAAAATCCAAGGGATTACAAAACTTGAAATGATCCATCCAAACTCTTCATTCACATATAAAAATCATTTTAAAATAATCGAAGTATAAAAATTATGCATTAACGTCACCAAAGATCACTCTACGCAATTTAAAAGCTTTCTATTCGATTATCCTAGTTTTGGGAGCAGCTGCTGACAATCTTTGGTGCTTCCTGCTTCAAAAGCATTTTAACTTTTTAAATTTTAATAATAATCCTCAGAATTTCTTCCGAAACTAAATTCAAACTGTTAGATCTATAATTAATGGATTGATTAAAATTGAGTATAGTAACATCATGATTAACCCACTCTCCTCACATCTCACACGTTATCATCCATTCTCTTCTCCTTCTCTGTCACGCCATTTTCATGAAATCTTAGATCCATTCTCTCAGAAAACATAACCACACTTTCTATCCAAATCTTCAACCCCACCACCAACTCCCCCATCTTCTCAGGTTTCTTGTATTCTTTTTAAGATTTTAGATTCTGTTTTTATTTCTTTAATTTTCTAGGGGTTTTTATTTTATTTGTTTTTTTATCGAGTTAATTCGTCAATTTTCAATAATTATCGAAGCTTCAAACAATTGAATTTCTTCAAGTCTAAATTTTCATTAATTAAATCTACCTTGTAATTCTTTAAAGTTTTGATTTTTTCATTTGTTTTGGTGAATTTCTTCATTGCCCATAGTTTTTGCTCGATTTCTTCATAGGTAGTTTAGTGTAAATCTACTTTATGATATATAAAGATTTGATTTTTGGCACCTAGTTTGATCAATTTCTTAAATTATTAATTTTTGTTGATTTTTTATTTCATTTTCAGATTTTGTCATTTTTCTAGGGTTCTGTTTTCTTGTTCTTTAATTTAGTAATGTCCTAGAGTTTTTAGTAATTTAAGTAATTTTTGATAATGTGGTATGAAGAATACTATATTTGACATGAATAAAAAGAGGATAGTTAAGGAGGCATACTCTTACAATAATAGTACTTGAATAATACAGTGATGAAATAGGTCTTTGCATTTAATTGTTTTTGTGTAATATCTATTTTTAATATGCAACAATATTGGAAGAATGTTTTGTAAGTTGGAAAAATCTATCAGTGTACGTGTGATTTTGTGGTCTTATTCATTTCGTAGCTTTATTGTGTTGTGTTTACCTTATTGAATTAAGGTAGCACACTAATATCCTTTGTGACGATATTCAGACACCAGGTCAGTTTTGTTATAACTATCAATTTGTTTCCTGGCCAGTCATCTAGTGATGTAGAACCTGTCTACTTAGATGCATAGAATGATGAGATCGAAATGAAATGGACTTTCAATATGGTAATAGTAGACGGGAAATACTTTCCGCACCAAAATAAAATTCTCCTACATCAATTTAATTTTTTTGCCCTTTTATATAAAAATGTAGAAATTATCTCACTTTCTCCTAAAACTAATTTTAGACTCATAATCCCTCAAACTCTCACAAAGAAAATCTAAATCCTCATACCTCATTCTTTACTTTTTCTAATAGAAAAATTTATCAAATTAACTTGCATATGATAATATCGCAAAAACAATGCTATTTGCATTGGATTATCATATTAGAAACAGACTTGCGGTGCCTGCCGCCTAATGATTTACAGTTAGTAGATAGTCAATAATTTGTTTTCATTGTTGTGATAAACAATGTTTGGTTGATTCAGCGATAGTCAACAATCACAACAAACAAACAAGGTCAATGTTTGATTGATTCAGTTCAATGTATTCAAATGGTCATTATTTATTTTTCTAAATAATTCAATTCATAACAAAATACTTTTTCCATCTCTAGAATATTATCCAATTTTGGTTTTAGTTACTGTTTTATTAAAGTTGAATAAAATCACATATTAGTTAGAGTTTATGTAGAGACTAGAAAATTATAAGAGACAATTTTCAAGAGATAAATTGAAATTGTAATATAATGAATGAAAATGCTATTTACTATAATTATTTATATTAAAGGATATTATCGTACATTTACATAATTTTTGGTATAGAAGAATTTTATTTAGTGCGAAAATTATTTTCTAAGAACTAATTTATGACTTATGAGTACAGAGGAAATGAGATTGTTCACCATTTATAATGCACCAACCACCTATTTAAATATATGGTACAAGTTTACTTTACTGCATTGAAAGAAACCCAAGTCTACTTTACTACATGGTACAAGTTACTTCATAACCTGAGGTCATTTCACTTAGAAGTGATTTTTAAGTTGGTTTGGCTAAAATAGTCCTTCCCCAGTTCAAAATGTTTTCTTTGTAATTTTTAAATTTTCAACAATGATTTTTAATTATTTTAACGGTTTGCCAAAAAATACTCTAAAAAATTTCACGTGACCTTGGGTTATTAACTTAATGACCATTTTGACTAAAAAACAAAAGAATTCTTGCGTTGAAAGTTTAGTGATGTAAAGGGATATTTTGAAAGTTTAGTGATGGAATGGTGGTTGGACTAAAAGTTGTACGATGATCCCGGTCATTAATCATAATTTAGTTAATGAGTTTGAACATTTATATTTATTATAATATCTATATTTATACAAATATCTTTTAATGTATATAACTTATCTTGAGTTTTTAAATTTTTTTTTCAATTTTTAAATGTTTTCATAATGTTTTCGAAACATTTTTTATTTTGTCATTACAACAGATCCAAACTAAACTTCGAACTAATACGATTATAATTCATTAAGTGAAAATTAAACGGAAACTAAAATTGTTGGGCGGAGGGTCAATGAAACAATAATACACTTTGTTACATGAAAAAGAGACAAATACACCATTTACAGTCCAATTATCCTTCTTAGCCATCGACTATATTTACATACTCGTAGATTTATTAGATTATTCCCGAAAACTGATAAGTAATTATATGATGAAATGATGAAAGCGAAACAAGGATTGTGACACTAACAACATCTGACACTAACAACCCCTAGAAAATTAAAAAAAAAACAGAATATAAAATCTTAAAAAGGAATACATTATACCTGGAAGGATGGGGGGTTGGTGGTGGTGTTTTAACCGTTCAATTGAAGATTTGGATAATGGTGGTGATGTTTTCTGAGAGAATGAATGTAGATTTCATGAAAATGGCGTGAGAGAGAAGGAGAAGAGAATGGATGATAATGTGTGAGGAGAGTGGATTAACCATGGTTAAAATGTTAGTACACTCAATTATAATCTCAGCCATTAACTATAGGTTGAATTTTGTTTCTGGAACCGTTCGTGAAATATAATGTCCCGAACTTAAGAAATTCTCAATTTTTGACATAATATTTTTTGTAATATATTATTTGGATTTAAAATATCAATAAATAATTAAATCGTATTTCTTATTGATATTTTTCATAAAATATCATAAAATAATAAAAATATCTTCGCACAAAATTCAACTATTAAAAAAAATTTAAAAGCTCAAAATTAAACAATCTTTTTAAAAACTGAGTAAGATTTCTTATGTCAATTGCCTAACAGATTATATGCATGTATAAATGTATTATGTAGTATGTATAATGTATAGTGTATACCATTCTCCAAAGTTAATCTAACATTCGACAAAACGTAACATTTGATTCTTCACTAATACAAATTCTACTCAAGTCGATTCATGTCACACTCAATTACCCTTTTCATGTTTCCAGTAATAATACCCTAAAAATGTCTTAGCCGCATCCAAACTCGGATAATAAGTCGGGTCGAGGAAAATCCGATCTAGCACATGACCCGCATCCATAACCTGTAACCCTCTATTCATATTTACTTCCAAACTACCCATAACCACCACCACCAACTGTTTATACGAGTAGTAAAACCGCTTCACAGCCATCTCCACCGCCTGCATACCCTGAAGCAAATGGATCCTCTCAAACCCGTCTTTCTTCCTATAAAGCTTCATTGCTTCTGTTTGAATCGTGGGTCCGCCCTTTGGATCCACCTCTGCCTCCAAAATTTCCGGAACTTTATGCCTTAATTCTTTGGACAATTTGGTAATTTCAATTAACCCTTTTGACCGAAAGCAGAACAAGTCGGACTCTGTCGAAACTTTGATTGATAATTGATTCTTGAGCCGCAAGAAATCATCCGGATCCATCAACAAATGTGTATCTTCAATTTCAGTTAATAGCTTCCACATTTTCTCTAGCAACCAACATAAAGTAGACGCTTTCGAGTAATCTTTGTTATTTATCTCCGAAACTAGCTTTCTGATAACTTGTTTCGAAACAAATATCCATGTTTCCAAAATCTGGTGAATAGTGAAAATAGTTTGGTTTTCATAACTTTGGAAATTTGAATCAGTTTCAAAACTCCCCTGTTTTAAAGAATGGAGTTCTAACGGCTTGGAAATGAGATCGTAATTTAGAGTTGGCTTATTGCTCATATTCGGCTCGCCTAATCCGAGCGTGTGCGGGCAATTGATCATCTCACGTTCAATCGTGTGGATGATCTTTCGCGCTACACGCTCAGATCTCTGCCACCCGCATAGCGCGGGTAGCAGGCTATTTTCACTTATTTTGGCGCCCACGCCCATAGTGAGCGCTTGATTGTCTCCTATTTCATCTTCTAATAACGTGGCAATTATCTCTATTTGTGTCGCGGCCAAGCTTTCTAGCCTCCGGTTCATTTCCCTCTTGTTAATATACGGTCTTGGATCGAATAGAGCTGTTGAAATGAACCGGAAGGTAAGCTCCAACCCCTGCAAAGCCGGTTTTAGAATATGTTGGCTTTTCCAATCCGTAAATTCTTGCTTTTCCCACAAGCTTTTCAACTCGGGTAGCATAATATAGCTTTCGTAGGCCGAGGAAGTCGAATCTGCAGCTGGGTGGAGTAACTCGGGTACATGAACATAAGGTGCTAGTGGAGTTAACATTTCTTGCTTGTTTGACAACTTTGGAGATTTATTGGGCATGTTAGAAGACATGTTCATGGTTGTTTTTGTTTCTACACCTACCATTTTCAACATAGTGGACAATTTAATTGGTAAGTTTTAGTAGATATGGATGAAGAAAGAATGGTATTTATAGGTGTAATATTGAGGACAATAAGAAAGGAAAGACGTGTGAAAATGATGGATGGAGAACAAAGGTATTCAAAAGCGCGGCGGTGGGAAGATTTCTTAGTTGTGATTTTCCCAATTTTTCATATTCCAAATAGTGTAAATATTCCAATTAGTTGTGATTTTCCCAATTTTTCATATTCCAAAGTGTAAAGGAGAAATATTTTGAAGGGGAGTAAAGCTTATCCAGAATCAATATATACTTTCTCTTTCATTTCTAAAAGATAAGACATTAAATTTAATAGTTAATTTTTTAATTTTGAATTAAATAACTTTTTAATATATTATATATTTATCTGGGAAAAATATACATTTATGTAATATTTTCAACATAATTTACTATTAACTTGATAATTTTGATTAAAATTAAAGTTTTCAAGATTGTAAAGTTTGTTAATTTTAATCATGAAAAGACAAACTTATCTATCCTATTAGGCATCAAAGTTTATTTTAACTTTTTGCTCATCTCTCGAACTCGGGATCAGAGATATTTTTATTTTTGTTGTATAACACTTACCAAAATTATATCAACGAAAATTCATATTTCAAACTCTTCCATTAATATATTTTTTATAAATATTATACAACACAAACAAATATATTTAAGGCCAAAGCTTGGGCATTTAATAAAAAGTTAAAAGTTTAATAATCTTACGATTTTATAATAATTTTTAGAGTCAAGGAAAGAAACGGCTAATTATGTATATACTGATAAAACCTAACAATTTAGTCCAATTATTTGAAAGACCAAAGTTTGGGAAATGGAGCTTCTGGTCATGGGATGTTCCCCAATTTTAACTTGAATTGGAATTTTGATCTTCTAATTCTTTAGACATCATCATCGCTATCTACTCTACTTTTGGAGGTTATCCGGATGACTTGTTCTTTTCTTTTCTTTTCTTTCCTTTCTTAAATGTATTAGGAGGTTATCGATTCGACTCGTACTTTAATTTTAACTTAAATTCTTAATAAATGGGATGCTGTAAGCATAATGACGGTCAATATCACACACTAACCCTTTTTCATGGAATGACCATCATCTGGCCTTATTCGGAGTTTGGTATATTGATCCTTCAAGTCGCATTAGATTAAAGGATATGTTTGTGAAATTGTGAATTATCCATGTAGCATAAGGACTTAGAGGGGTCAACGGAATGTTCATTAGAAAACTCAAATTAAAGAAACGAGTCCAAGATTTGGACAACATTGGGACAAGACCGTTGACATTAATTATGCTTTCAACATTAATTCAAACTTTGGCCAGCCAACATTAAGAAGTAAGAACTTAGAACTAGGAAGAAACAATTTACCTCTTCAATTTGGTTCACCTATATCCATCTGGCGTATTAGAAGCGCGAAATCGCTACACTAACGCTTATCGGCGCTCCTATCCCCGGTGATATACAAGAAAGTTAATCGTGACGCGCTTTAATCAGTAAAGAATGTCTCAAGAAGTGTTTAGCGCATACCGCGCTTCATTTCGCCCCTACTTAACGCTACTGCTATAAATTAACGGCTTCATTTCGATTTTTGTATATTTTTAGGTCAAACACAATTACAAGAAGCTAGACAGAAGTTTTAACGTTGCAAAAATGGTCTATGTTAGTCTACATGTAGTTCTCATTGAGTCTCTAACACCTTAATATTAATTACTTTGTAATATTTACAATATATATATATATAGATTAAGATTTTAAGGTATATATTAAAATTAAATAAGTTAAGATAATTAATATAATATTATTTTGAAATATTCAATAAAAAGAGTGTTTACATTAAATATTTATTATGGGAATTACGCGATTACTGTGTTTCATAAAAAATCGCTTTCACTTCACAAATATATTTTTTTCCTCCATTTTTATTGAATATTTCATGATAAATATTGAGGATAACAAATTTATAATAAAATATATTAATATTACTCAAAGTTAATATATTAAAATATTTCAAAATAATATTATATTAATTATTCTAAAGAGCTTAATTTTAATATATACCTTAAAATCTTAACATAGATATATTTTTTCAAATATTACAGTAATTAATATTCCCTCCGATTTTTTAATTGTCATCCTAGACTTTTGCACAACTATTAAGGAAAGTACAAGTAGTTAAAATGTGTTGAAAATATAGAATGAATTCTTTAACGAAAATATTTCATTGGTTGGTTGACAAGTTCAATAGAAAAAGTAGTCAAAAATAAAATTAAAACTGTAAAAGTACAATTTATTATGTTAGAACGACAACTATTTTGAAACAAAAAAATTATGCTAGAATGACAACTAAAAAAACCGGAGGGAGTATTAAGGCAGCCACAGGGACAATGAGAACCACGTACATTACCTGCGACTACTGAATATCAACTTACAACATACAAAACTTTTTAAAATTATATTTGACCCCAAATGCCCCACAATCATAAAGCCTTCAATTCCAGAATTTAATTACCTAAATTATAACGAAATGAGAACCACGCAGACATTAACAGTGGGACCATTTTGCAACGCCGCCACTTTTACAAAGTTTACCTAGCACCTCAACATATTTACTAGGACCATATTGTAATTAACTTTCACTTTATGTATTTGAGTATTAGGCCAACTTTAATTATTACAGATGTTCTCTTAATTATTATTTTAAAATCAAAACAAAAGACAATAGACTTGGGATTAGGCAACACCTTCTAGATATACCTTTATTCTAGATAGTTTATCTTGGAATGTATATCTAATTTGACATATCTTTCTTTTATTCGTATTATTTACTTATTCGTGATTATGTACAATGGTGATGTTTAAACATAAAAAAAAATGATGTTGAATAATGTGGAGAGATTGGTAGTTGAATATATTACATGTTTCATTTAAACTCCAAGAAGTAAGAACATGTGGACACTTGGTAAATTTTGGATTGTGAAAGGAGTAGGTTGAGCATGTGAGATCTATGTAACTGGATACTGTATTAAGCAGAGAAGGGTGTTTAAACATCCTATTATTGAAATTAGTATGTGTTGAATTGATCTTGAATTATTATGGAAAAGATAAATAAAATAAATTGGAGTGTTTAGGAAATGAAAAATAGGATGTTTAAACAGCCTACTAGTGTACATAACTTTAATGATTCAACCCTCCACCCTAGGTGAAAATAGACTTGGATGAGCCAACCAACACCTTCAACTGCTAACCATTACTCCAATATTAGGCAAGTAAATTGCAGTATAAAGATCTCGAATGACCGTTAAGTAAATTTAAGTATAGGAATCTCGAGTGATGGTTAGTATTACGGTTTCACAATTTCTAATATTAGGCAAGTCAAAAAAATTAACCTCAATGTCCCATCTTTTCTACACCACTCTAAACAAGAACACTTAGAATAAAATATCAAAATTTCCATTCCGTTCAAGATTAAGATCAAGATCTTTTTATGGAAGCACATTTGCACATCCACAATTAACTTTCCACCAAAGTGAAATTGAGAAGAACATAAACAAAAAAACTCTAGCATTTGTGACAATGACCAAAAGATTTTCTACCATGACTAACACAAGCTAATAAAAAGGAATTACAAATTATTGTTGTTTGTTGACTTTTTATTTGAAGAAAGTGTGAGCAACATAAATTATTGTTGTTTGCTGACTTTTTTATTTGAAGAAAGTGTGAGCAACGAAGTTTTTCAAATGAACATCATGATACATCAAAAACCAGAGTCAATTGATGTAGTTAACTTCACAAATGATGCTAATTGAGCCACTTTTTGAACCATAGAGCGGATTGTTTTGGATATCTCCTTAATCCTTTATTCTCATAATCCACGTAACATATGCCAAACTTCATTGTGTAGCCAGAACCCCATTCAAAAGTATCAAGAAAAGACCACAGAAGAAATCCCTTGACCTTAACTCCTTTCCTGCAATCAAATTAAAATTGAAGTCTTTCAACAAATTTAAACTTAAACAAATTTCTAAACTAATGATAAAAGGAGGTAAACAAGAGAAAAATTAATAACTATAAATTTTTCGGACTAAAGACTTAATTAAGAGAATTACTCGGGCACTCAATCGAACACATAAAAATTTGATAAAAATTAAATTTGTGTACTACAATACGTCAAGTCAATGATAATAATTTTCTGAAGTATATTTCGAACATTAAAAGTTTGGGACGTAATCCGCCACTGATGGAAATAGTGTATGAAGTACCTAATGGCATTTTGAATAGCCGAAAGATGGCGATAGTAGAAATCTACTCTCTGCCAGTCGTTAATGTATTCCTTCATGGACTTGTTGGAATCACCCATCCCTGCAATTCATGTAAGAATATATAGTTAAATGTCAAATGTATCTATATATACATATGTATTTGTTGATCAATTAATTAAGAAAAAAGATGAAATACATCCCGTTCTCTGTTATGTAAATAGTGGGGTTATTGTATTTTTCCTTTGTGTAGACTAAGAGATCTTCTAAGCCTTTTGGGTAGACAAAAAAGATATTAACTCCAGTCTGCATGAGTAAATAAAATCATCAACGACGCTTATTATATCATGCAACTATAATCAAAGATTTTTTAGTGAATAATCGAATTCTTAAATATTACTAATAATATCTTATTTTTGTTGTTGCAAACATACCGGATCACCAATTGGCTTTCCATTTTTCACCGCTGTTGAAAATAAGAAAAGTTAAATTACATCACCAATAATTGACATTGTCTAGTTATACCTACCAAATGTTTGGCATAAAATTATGTGAATGGACATTAAAGGGGTAATTTGCACTGTACCTTCTATATTATTTAAAAATTATGTCATACTTCCATGTATATTTCCCACTAGCATTCTGTTTTCTGTGGCTTTAAATAGTTGTACACCACTCAAACACTGGCCTTCATTAAAGTGATGGTTTAGACTATTTACCTCATCATGTTTACTCATATTATTTCATCATTTTGGTGTCCATTTTACTTTACAAATTCTAATTTCAATGACGCGATTTTATAAAGAAAATAGGTTGGTATAAAGTATCAATCATGTTCGGATTGTCGCTTCTTGTTTACAATTTTTTAAATATGTTCGCATAAACAAGATAGTAATACTAGATTATTAAAAATGAAAAGAGGTATAAATTATAATATTAGATACTTTATGAAAATAAAAACGTCATTTATAATATTATTTTCTTGCAACTTATGAAAATAAAAATGTCATTTAGTTGGAGGGAGATGTAAAAATAAAAATAAAATAAAAAGATTGAAATAATATGAATAAATATTAATGGGAGTAAAATGGTCTAAACCATCACTTTTGGTGGAGATTGGATGTTTGGGATGGGATGGGCGTGATAATATTTAAAATACAAGAGGGCATTTTACGCTAATTAAATTATATAGGGTGTAAAGTATAACTTTTAAAAATACAGGGGGGCTACAGTACAATTTACTCGACATTAAAGATTTGATTAACTTACTAGTAAGAACTGTTTGTGAGTCAGTTGAACTGCTAATATTAACAGCCTTTTTCAATCCATGAGCTGCATAGTTTGACGTATAATAATTCAGTCCTAGAAAGTCAAATGACCCTTTAAGAGATATTGCTTGCTCAGTTGTGAAATCGGGCATTCTATCTTTAACAATTTTTTTCATGCTTGGTGGATACTCTCCATGAATCAGAGGATGGACAAACCTGTAAACCACACATAATTATATAAATGTGTATTGTGTTTGTAGATAGTGAAAATTTAATTAATTTAAATTAATAAAATTTAATTTTATGGATTTATTAATTTAATTAATTTATAACCGATCACATCATTATCATCGTGTTGATTAGTGTTCATCCGAGCCAATTAAATTCAAACTATGCGAAAAATAATAGTTTTTGAGGCCCTAATTGCGTATTAGTTGATGTTATTTTTGTCTTTAATCCGTATAATTTGCACTTGTTTTCGCTTTTATTTGAAGCAGAATTATTTGCTAAAGTTAAGGAATCTAAGCTAATCAAGATATGAGCAATTCACTAAAATTTATACGAGTCACGCGATCCAATAATAAAGCTGATTCTACTTAATAATATTAGGTTACAAGAACCTATAAAAGAGTATAGCTTATGAAAGAAAATGATATCTCTCGAATTTCTGTAAAGAAGTCATCATCTTTGTTGGGAATTTTACGCACCATTATCGGGTAAGAAAGAAATCGAGAAGTTAATTACATACCGCGCGACTGCCAAGTTGGAGCGATTACTTTAATTGGTTCAATAATTCTAATTCAAGATATTATTATTGTTAAGGATGAATGCCACACTCTCATGTATTTATTTACGTTTTTATTACGAACTAATTTTATTATTAGTCGACCATGACGTAGCTTGGATCTGATGATTTGATTTTTCTTGGAGTTTAATTTAATTCCAGCCATAATTCCGATTATTGCGCGTATCAAGATTTATAATATCTCGATATCAATATTAAGTCGCTCATATAAGTTTAGATTAATCGGTTGTAAAATAAGCTAGTCACTTACTTAATTAATAATCGTAATACATGCTCACCAATATGGTATATAGAATGCCACGTGGCAATTTAACAAACATACGTTATTAAAAAGATCTCCTATTTTAAGCTATCATAGATATATGCTGGGCTTGCACTTAATTCCAGATTAACCTGTAAGAATATCAATCAGAGTATTTAACGCTATATTAACCAACGAGTAACTACTGTGTAAGTTTAATATGACGTATCCGACGAAATCAAATATTCCGACTATTATATTTCGCGAATATTAAGTAAGATTCACTCTTTGTCAAGATTCATTTAAGATACCTAATTTATTCTCCTGTTAGTCAATTTAGCAAGTAGTCTGGGGATTAAATTTACCTTTAATTATTAGTTAATTAAGATAAGTTAAAAGACTCAAGATTTAGTATATTGAATTTGTGAGACGACACTGCTCTATTCACATACTACTTGACACTTAATTCGATCTCTAATTCTAACACGTGAAATTTGTGTTATCACTCACATCCAAAGATCAAAGCATTTACTAAGGCCTTATTGGGCTGAAGGAACCCACTCGGCTACACGACTATCATGTTCAAGATTATCAAGTGGCTCCTAAACCAAATTCAAATGCCCATTACCTGGTATTAAATGTTGAAGATCCTCATAATACATATCCAAGTCATCATATACTTTTAAAGTCCCACCAAAGAAATCTATATCAAAGGCTGGCCGTTCGCCACTACAAATTCCCCATATATCAAAGAAGACAAGCTCCGCTTAGTTTATATTGGGGTAAGTATTCATTGCCACTAGTCAACTCCATATATCAAAGCATTTCAGTCCTCAGCCCCAAGTAATTATTCAAATTTCATATCTCAGCGATAAGTTCAATATCAAAGATGTTCACACAACCATCATCGGACGCCGCCGAAGACCCCTGCCTCTGGACCATATCCGTTTCAAAAGCATCAGCACTTCATCCTAAAGCTCCTGTCCAGACACAATCAAATCGCTAATTCAAGCTCGGGGATCGGCCTCAAATTCATATCAGCTCACCATACCAAACGCCAAGATAAAGAGGATAACCGTAATCGATAATGAACCCAACCATTTAATAATAAATCTCTTTGTACCGAGAAAGATTTCCAAAGGGTTTTATTATTTCGTGCGCATATAACACAAATCTTTCTTCCATAGTGTTAGTTTCACTTCTTAGAGCTCTTCTACTATAAACAAGCTTTCAATCAGGGATCTAACTTTTCATCTTCTCAAAAGGGACTCACCTGTATATATGTTAAAATAAGGCATTAAACATTCATATTCTTCATATCGCCTCGATTTACATTTCAAAAAGTGGAAAACTCGAACTATACACATAAACATAGATCTTTTGGCATATTTTTGTAATAGAAAATAAATGTTTATTATTTGTTAAATTAAAAAAAATAATACTTAATAATCAAATAAAAATAAAACTCTTTCCTTTTCTTTCTCTTCCAGCATTCTCCCCCATCTCCAGTCCTCAATCATTTCTTCCTTAAACCAAAACCCAAATGTAACTCTACTTAACATTATCAACCCAACAATCCACCAAAGTCAACAACATAACCCCCATCATCTAATTTTCTTTAAACAACACTCTATCTCAAAAACTACTGTTTCACTCACTCAAAATTTGGTGTGACAAATAACTCACCAATTGCGCATTTGAGTCAGTAAGCCTTGAAGTGATCCGTAACACAAGCAGAAAGCAAATCAATATTGCTACCACCACCACCTCAAGTCAAGATTGCAACCGGCTACCACCACCTCTTCTGAAATTGGCCAACGAGGTCCTGTATGGAGCTCATGAGGATATTATAGATAAAATGCCTCGACTGAGGGGGGGAGGGAGTTTATGTTGGAAAACGAATGTACTTGTGCATTTTAATAATAATATTTGGACATTTTTGTACTGACCGCGATTCACTTTATATGTTGGTTCACTTTATGAAGTGTAAAAGCTGTGTTTCACGGTATCGTTGTAGAATTAATGCTATGTACGCAGTTCGCTCTAAGAGATACCATTAGTTCGGCTTGATAATATAACCATAATAATAATCCCGAGCTTGGTCTCGGGGCCTCGGGGTCTGGGGAGGTCTTAATCAACTCAAGACTACTTTTTCTGATATTATCTTTGTACCCCAAAGGCTTGCGCACCTTTTCCCTTCACCGCTTTTTTTGAAACGAAGAAAGACAACATTCACGAAACCGCATCTTCGTGAGGCCGTTACGCCTATTAACCACTGCAGAGTTAAGCAGCCTAATAAAAGAGTGTATAAACGAAGCGACCGATCACCACCCCTCGCACTTCACCTATATAATTTGTACAACCCCATCGCTAAGACACAAGAAAACGAATCATCCACTACAAAGAAAAATATTTTCTCGGGTGAAAACTCTGCTTTCGAGCTACGAACAATTACTAGAAGCAGCTTCTAAGGTACTGGCTTGCCTCTAACCATCAGATTCTTGTAAATCGCTTTCGCTTCAAATGTAATTTTAGCACTTCTGCAGGCAACTGCTTTAAGCGAGATCATATCAAGTGCCTCTAACACGTTTCAAATTTTTGATTTTCAGCCAAAGTCTTCTCGTTATTCTTCCTGCTCAACGTTACTGGGCCCTACGCTTACAAATAAAGAGCTTAACTTGAGGAGGGAAGGGGTCGTACAAGGTGGAAGATATAGTTAGGTTGGCGGCTCGATGGTGACGATGGCGGCAATCGCTTAAGCAGGGAAGTGGTCGGGGTAGGTCGCCGCGAAAGCAGGGCAGGGCGTTTCAAGGGGTGGGAAAAAACTTCCTTTGTTGTTTATTTTATTGTTAAGCACGTATGGCTTTTTTTTAATTTAACAAAATAACCCAAATTTGCTTGTATTACAAAATATGTCATAATCTTATTTTTTATGTATAGTTCCAATTCACCCTCCTTTTTTTAAAATAAAAATCAAGGGGGCAATATGAAGAATATGAATGTTTAATTCCCTCGATTTTAACATGTACGCTATATACAATAGAAAATATTCTAAACAATCAAAGCTCAATGCAAATAAATTAATTATCTTCTTTCGCTTAATGATATTTACTCCCTAATTTTTCCCTTTACCTACAAAGCGTGACAAGCTGGAAAGGAAATGTAAAAATGCAACAAAAATATGTATTTTATATATTTGTTAAATAAATAAGAAAATTATGAAAATTAATTTGAAGGGAAGTGGAAAGAAACCCATCTCGTCCAGATCTACCTCATAATCATAAGTGAGGCATAGGCATTCTCAGTTGACTGTCTGTTAGTATACTTCTGAATGTTTAATTTATTTACTGAAGTTTGACAAAATATAATTAATTTAGTTAGTCTAAAAGTATGAAGGATAATATTGTCATAAAAATATTTTCAACTGTGAGTTGAAATTTTTAATTATATATAACAACTACGCTTGAACATATATAAAAGTAAATCCCTTTATTTAAAAAAATGAAAAATTAAATCCCTCAATTTGAAAATTTGTTTATAGCAGAGAGGACTCTAAGAAATTAAGCCTTGCGTTAACTATGTAATGGTATTTTACATGAACATACCACTACACAAAAGAGCTTACATAGCGAACCTTTATACACTACAGCCAAAGGGCTTAGTTAAAAAACTCGAAACCCAATAATACATCCAAATTGTCTCGATCACCAATGTGAGAGATCGATTTCAATACCATCGTATACGTGATCCAGTCCATTTGATATTTGGTTCATGATATCAATTTTTTTTTTTGCTCATGATATCACGTTAAGAAGCTCATAAAAACAATAGTACATACTAAACAAATACCTGGCTTATAAAATGGATAAAAACCAAAAATATTATTATTCCGCAAGGTATTAATCAATCAATGTGAAACTGTTTCACATTGCTATTCAAGGAGTGTGAATTTTACTTTTGCAAATTGTTTGAATAGCTTGACTTTTTTAAAGTGTTATTATGGAAGAGTTTTATTCGTATAGCGTATTTAGAAAAACTCTAACTTATGCTGTATAGGTTATATATAGTTGTATAATAATAGTAATAACGTAACGGTGAAATGAAATATTAAAATATTCACCTGAAGACTTACCATCCATACATAAAATCAAGAGCTCTTTGTGCTGCTTCAACGTCTTGCTTCTTAGTTGAGTATGGTACAAACCAATGTGACACTTGTGTTATACCTATCTCTCCTTTCTGGGAAGCCTAAAGTGCGAAATTATAGTTCGATAGAAATGAAAATATCAATTAATTTGAATTGAATGAACTGATTTTTACATTTATTTTCTTACCTGGTATTTTTCTTTGTATAATTTGACTGTAGCTGCATGGCAAAGGAGGACATGGTGGGCTGCAATATAAGGCTCAGTTGCTGAATTTCCTGCTGGGCAATTATTTGACATCCATGGAGAACAACGTCCAGGAGCCAAAGACCCCGAGTCATAACTACTGGTAAATACATATGGCTCATTTATAGTAATCCAATGTTTAACTCTGTCCCCAAATAACTTAAAACATAGCTCTGCAAAATCTACAAAGTCATCCCTGCATAAAAAGTAATAATGTAATCAGATCAGTTTTTCCAAATCCAGAACAATAATTAATTAAATGATAATCTTATTCTTACTTAATTAAGTAATATAATATTATATTAAAATGATTACATTATGTTTCACACTGAATTGATTTATTGTTTGAATATTATGAAACACTCAAAAAGGAGTTTAATATATAGTATTCGTTGAAATTTAACAAAACTAAATAAGGATAAGATTGTCATTTAAATAAATATTGTTCTGAATTTGTGAAAACTGATCTATATGTGTTCGTGAGAACATATTTTACTCCCACCATTTCAATTTAACAAGGAATTGTTTTTTATTAGTTTTTTGTTTTTTTAAGTCATCTAATACATAATCTTCGTGGTGATGCGATATAACTCAAAAATAAAATCGAAATCAAAACCGAAGGACAACCGAATTATAACTAAATCTGAATACTGAAAATATTTGTGCTGCTTTCATAATACTAAAGTTAAAAAGACTTATATTGAATTTTATCGACAACTTACCTCTTACTCTATTTTTATTTATATTTATTCATATATTTAATAAATAATACTAATAATAGATAAGAAATAATAAATATTATTATTATGAATAGAATAAATAAAATTACTAAAACAGGCAATTAATTATTCTTAATTAATATATTTATTGAGAAGTTAATATTATCATTATATAATACTATTTATTATTGAGTAATAATTATTATTACAATTAATATTAATTTATTCTTATTCTTATTAATTATTATTATTATTATTAATAATATAATTATAATTATTTTCATTATTAATATAATTTTATAATAATTATTATTTTTATTAACATAATTGTTTATTATTATTATTATTATTATTATTATTTTTATCATTTTAAATTATTGTTATTATTATTATTTATTATTACATATTAGATTATTATTATTGTTTTTATTATTATTATTATTCTTTTTTTTTATTATAATTTTTCTTATTAATATTATTATTTTTGTTTTGTTATTATTATTATATTTTTTATTTATCTATTATTATTATTATTATATTTATTATCATGTTTTTTTATATTTTATTTTTATTCTTTCTTTATTATTTTGAAATTATTATTATTATTATTTTTATTTCTATTTTATTATTAATATTATTATTTTAATAAGAAATTGGCGGGATAACTGACAAGTTAAAAATTACTAAGTGAGTAAGTGAGATGTGAATTGAACTTTTATTTGATTTTAAGAGGAGTAGCTAGTAGAGAATTTAACTTAAAATTTTATATGGGATTTTGAGGTATTTTACTCGAGCAGATGGCCATCTATTAACAGTCAAACTTAATAAATTGGGCATCAATTAATTAATTTTAAGTCTTTAATGAGTTTAAAAAACATCCCCTTAATATTGTTTTTGTCAAATAATGCATTATATGTCCTAAATGTTGAGCATTAAAAAAGTAACTTAAAAGAAGATTAATTTACAATCAAAATCGATTTAAAAAATGATTATTAGTCAAACATCTCATTTAAATTAATAAAGATAGTTTTAAATAAGATAAAATATATATGGTTGAAGGTGGCTATGAATCTTCTAGTTGGATTATCTATTAATTAAATTTGAGGTCCCCTATATGGAGTATTTATTATACTGTACCACAAATATGGTCCATTGTCTCTTAAAAAATAAGTATTTATTACAATTTATACGGTAAGTTTGATTTATTAATAAAATAAATTCAATTTTGATCATAAATTACTTCCTTTATTTTTTTAAATTAAGAATGAAGAAAGCATTCCACAAGACAAGAATTTATTAAAATAAAGATACAAATTACACATACAGTAAATTCCTAACTAAAAGACAGTTTGCATCATTCCGACGTTTTCATGACACTTGACTAAAACAAAATGGGGCCCTTAATATAAACATTTAATTTTTAATTTGTTGAAACTTAAGGTTTATTTTCTTTTAAAATGACAGAGTAAATCTAATAAATAAAGACTAAAGAGTTTTCCACATTTTAGAAAACTATTAATAATTAAAATCAATATCAATGTTTTAAAGCACCTGAATTTAGAATGCATAACTTATCAAAAGAAAAGAATGATAACACCCGCGATTTTCTATTTAAAAATTGGATCGACATGAAAATTTAAATTCTATGTATCTTATACAATAAATTAGATGGAGTGGTAAAATTTAATGGTATATGAATTATTTTATTTTCAATAATTATACAATTGCAATATAAACTAGACAATTGATAAAATAAAACTACTATAAAACAAAAATGTTGGGAAATACTCTTGTTAATTTAAAAAAATTAGACGGATTTGATTTTGCAAAATATTTGCAAGATAGAGAGAATAATTTAGAAAGAGCTAAACCGTGGCTTGAGCATTGGGAATATTAAATATGCACCAACTAAAAAAATTGAATGAATGTGGTAATAAGTTGATTATTTGTGAGATTCTAAATAATTTTAAAAATCATGAAACAAAAAGTGATATATGTACACTCCGAAAAAGAGCCGAACTCTCATTAATGACAATTGTAGATCTAATATATTAGCCTACCGCTATGCTAAAATCAACATTTGTTTTAAAGACTTTACTAGACAATACATTTAAAGTATCAAAATTAGGGGCTCCTAAAATCCGGGGACCCTGGGCGGTCATCCACCCCACCATAGCCCAAGGCCGACATTGAAAACAGCTAAAGTAAGTGCTACAAATAAAATAGACAGCTTGTAAAAACTTGGATCAGATGTCAGCAGGCTATCTGCTATTGAATATAAATTACTCTTCTTTAAATATTTTTTTATTAACTCGAAACATGCTACATGTTGAGTATATTATGATATACATAATGGAGTACAAAATTAAACTGAATTATAGTTTAAAAGGAAGTTGACTTTTAATTTAATGGACTAAAATCCAACTACATAAATTAAAATGGAGAGAGTATTTTTCAAATGTTGAAAAAGTCATCACATCCTGATTTAGGTTGAACAAGAAGAAAGCTTAGGACCTCTATAATAATTTTCTCTGAGAAATGATGTGTTCTATTTGTGATATCGATTTGTTCCTATCATTTTATTTATTTTTTAATAAATATACTTACACAATTAGAGGACTCAAGAAGCCTGAATATTCGTCTTCCAGTGCTTGTGGAAGGTCCCAATGGAAGATTGTAACAAAAGGTTGAATGCCTGGCATAAAATGTATACAAAACAATGGAGGTTGATCATTTGACAAAACGAACAGAAGGCCATAGGGTTTTATTTTTTCGAAGAAATGTGAGTGTATCATAGGAGTATTCGTTACGAGCTAATTGTTGATTTGGTATTAGATAGTGGGACGAAGTTGTACTTTAGTCCCACATAGTTATATTGTTGCGGATGAGTCCCGTCAAGTGACACATGTGTTATATTTTAGTTCAAAAAATGATAAATGTTACACATTTGTTCCTATTCTTTCAGGGATCATATTATAGCGTTTGTTAATTTTAAGAACCATATTATAATATTTGTACCAATTTCGGAAATTAATATTTAAGAAAGTAATTATTTGAGATTACAATAAGACAATTAACTCTGTTAGTTATATACCTTTTGCTAGAAGTTCATTTATGAGATTGTTGTAGAAAGAAACTCCTTTCTTGTTTATTCCACCGTCTAACTTTCCACCTGGAAGGTATTTATAAGAATCAGAAAATCCTTAAATGTATGATGTACATACAGAGAGTATACCTGTAGTTGAAATTATGTTCAAATTTATAATAATTCTTCAAATTAATTACAACATAAAATTGTGTAAATTGGTCTTTATAAATTACATTAAGCTTTTACTTTAATCCTCAAAGATCTTACCGGGAATATTAGTCATCAGATACATTAATAAAAGTTACACTTTGGCCTCAAACTAATTTTTTCAAGTAAATTTAAATATCCTAAATGACAATAATTCTGGTATCAGAATGTAACTTTATATGTCACCTCCACACAAACACACATCACATAATACTTACGAGGCAATATTCTTGACCAAGAAATGGAAAATCGAAACGCATCCAATCCTAAAACCTTCATGAGTTGAACGTCCTCCTGTATCAATTATTGGACAAATTAGTTATTATTACCGACATGATACAATATTGACATTTTGGTGAAGCAATCTTGAAAATGACATTGTTGCATATGTGTGGCTAATGTTGATGTTAGATTGTTAGTTGAATATAGTTAGAAAGAAATTTAAAGCTGTGGCCTGTGGTGCAATAATAATTGGTGGGTCGACTTGTATGATTCCATGTGCGGTATGGCCGTATGTGGTCAATTGTAGGACAAGGGAATGAGTAAGAGGAAGAAGACCGATCGGGGCATTAATTGGTAGAGTGGACATAATTTTTCATTTTTGGTAATTTTTTTTATTTGCAAAATAAATATATACCCCCCAAAAAAAACCCCAAAAACTTTGTTACTTAAAATAATCAATTTATTTATTTCCTTCATTTTTTTTACTTATCATTCAAACATTTGCATATTGATTAAGAAAAAATTTAATTTTACATGGATGCCCTTCATTGATTATCTATTAAATATTTACTTTTTAATTATTTAATGTTTATCTCCTTATTTTGACTATTTTATGTTGAGAAAATGAGTGTAGTTAATGAATTGAAGAAGAAAGAAAATATATTTAATACTAGATAAATTGAAAAATTATATAAAGATGCATCAAAATATAAAATGATATCTAAAAAAAAATAAGAAATATTATTTAGGAATGGGACTACTACAAAAGATGGCTACAAATAGGTTTTTTAATCCAATCTTTACAATTCCACCCATTTAGAGACCAACTCACAATAATATTACGTAAAATATGAATCAATATGCATATTTCAATGATTAAAAAAAAATTACGTCCATTTTAAAATTGAACTGTTACGGTATGTTCTGAATTGCACGATGCAAACAATTATTATTAGAAAAACAAATCTAATACTTTCTCCATCTAAAAAAAATTGTACAATTTATTTTTAATGATCAACCATTAACCAAAAAAAACTTCACATTTTTAATTAATACAATCTTGTATTACTATTATTTCTAAAAGGTCATCAAGTTTCTTTTTCAATAATTAACATTAACAAATTTTACAGTCTTAATTGACAAACACAACATATGATTTGAATTAAAATATTCAAATAAAACCATAATTGTAGTTTTTCTTTCAAAATAGAATATATTTAAAATTCTATAATATTAAATAATTTTCTACTAATTAATTTAGTCACATAACTAACTTAAAATACTGTTGATCATAACAAATTGTCATTAAGCCATGACTAGTGTCTAGTGAAAACCATCCAGTACCTTATAGCGATGATAAAAGTCCTGGGCAATATCTCCATTACTGCGATCTAGTATTTTATCTGCAACTCAACCATCAAAAATAACGTTACTTGATCAATAGTAAAGCAAAGGACAATAACTGAAAGGGGTTGGTGGTATTCCTATTCCAAGAAACGCCGTGTAGAATTGAATCCATGCTAGGCATTATTTGGTAGTGGAAAAAGGTGTTAGTGTCTTGGAAATAGTATCATTCATTTCCTCCGGTCATATTGTAAAATTTGACAGAATTGACATTAATTCACATTTATAAGAGAGGATATCACAATACTAAAATCACTATTGTTAAGTTTGGGAAGAGTTTTACCGCTTACTATAAAGAGTGAATGTTCTCCCTATCTTCCAACGTAGTGACACTGTGACAGAAACTCGGATTTACAGAAATAATAATATCAATATGAATTTATACAATTCTAGATAAGATGGTGAATTAAAAAATTTATATAAAAGGAGCTCAAAACAGAAATTGGATATTTGATAAATAAGAAATATTTTTTAAAAATGTAGGTGTGTGGACGTAATAATTTTGAAGAATCGGTTTGACGTGCAACTTTTTCTTTCTCTAAGACACTACCAGACGCTTCAAACACTTATTTGAGCAAGTTGTTGCAGTACCATCTCGTAACATAATATTGAGCAAAAGGACATCAAGATAGTGTTTAGTGATGAGTAGAAATTCGACATTTTTGTGGTTAATTAAGTAGCAACAATCACCTACATGAAAATTTCAGTTAATCATTCATGCTTTTTAAAACGCTCCAAATTAATCACCCATTCAAACGTTCAAATAATCACCCGATCTGCTACTATCGTTTATTATCGCACGTGATTAGCAATGACTATTCATTAAGTAGAGCTGATCATTTCACTAACTACCTTCTTACAAACCCTCCCCCAATCGTTTCCCCACCCCCACAACCCATCGCCGGTCACTACCATCGACCTTCTTTACTACCCCACTCTCCTCCATAAGAGTAATTAACAAATAAACAATTCAATATATCATCTTTTTTCGAGTGAGAGAAAGCATGAGAAGGATTTTTCACAAACCCATTGTTGACTTTTTTTTCTTCCTAATTCTTGAACTATTTATATCAACTCTCTGTACATCCATCTCCTCTAATTTCCCTTTTATGTTTGATAACGGCGTAATACCTTCAATATGAATTTCGGGGAGGGGGGGCGTATCCGTTTGAGGTAGTGATGGTGGTGGTCAATGGATGGTGGTCGGTTGTTTGTGGGGTGAGGGTGGGGTGTAGAGAAGAAGGGGGAAGGATGTTTAATTTTTTGTTTTTATATTCACTTAAACTGTAATAAGTGGTAGTTTCAAATTCTTCATAAAAAATATTAATGACCCATTATTTATTTTACTATAAAAAGCACATCTTGATCCTAAAAAGCTAATCTTTATTGACCCATTTTTAGTTTGGAGGTTGTGATCTTTTGTTGACTTTGGACTCTCAAGGTTAAGAGAGTATTGCAGGGATGGAGGTTTAATAGGTTGCCAAGAATTTTTTTTTCTTTGAAGAATGAAGCTTGTCCCAAAAAGTTTTCCAGTTTTGAGCTACTGGTGTTCCTTTTTTGGTCCCAAAATGGTTGTCCATTTTTGGAGTTCTTTTTCTTTAACCTTCTTGTTCAAATATACATAAGCCACCTTGGTCAAAGTCTATATCTTGTTAGGTAATTGGATGGTCTACCTATTGTTTGAATTTGTTTCTGTTTGGTGGATGTATGTTCGGAGTTTGATTGCTGATATGGTGAATTTCTGTTTGGAGTTCGGTTGTGGCGGACAGGTGGTAGTTGAAGCAATGTGGTGGTAGTCGGTGTTAGGTGGTAAGTGGGTGGCCTAGGCCGATATGGTGATTAAAGTGAGAGGAGGCAGAGAGTGTATGGTGATGATGAATAATGTGGGGTTTTTATTTTTCTATTTTTGTATAAAAATATTGTATTGTAACCGGATAAAAATGCCCCTATAAAATATGCACATGACATGCTTATCAGACAATTCACAGAAAAGTTAACGAAAGTGGTGGTTGGGACACTTTTCTAAACATAAAGTATCGATCTGATCATTTTTAAATATGATAATCGACCGAAACATCTTGAGAAAAGATAAAGTGATTGTTCTGCCATTAATCCTTTCTTGCAACCGGAAGGTGAAACATTAGCCATCTCATTAGAAGGAAGACAACAATAAGCAAGGCCTAGTGGTCTTATCTAGATTATTTGATTTAACCTTGCCTCCCACTAATTATTAAGATGGTATAATTTGATCTACAATTAAGCCCAAGAAGTTCATCTTGTTATACTATTTTAATTTCCATCTTAAAAAATTGTAGTCTAATAAGCATTGCAAACAGGAATAGACATGAATTTGGAGAGAGCGACAAAGACCTGGAAATGAATGGGTGAAATTATCCCATGTACTTGGGCCTTTCCCATCTTGGAAAGCACCTCCTTCATACTGAAAATAAAAACTTTAATACTTAAAAATCAAGAAAATGCAGATTTGTTATTTAAGTGGTACCGCTTCACATCACATACAGCCTCATAATCTCATATAGGTATGTACCCGTTCGATTTCCTCTAACAATATTAATGTTTTGCAAGTTTGAGTTTCCAATTAACTAGTTTAATTAGTAATGTGGATTTGGTGTACTATTCATGTTAGGATGATGATGGAAGTTTTTTTAAATCGTTCGAGGGAAAACATAGTAGAGCTCATTTGTACTATATGAAGAAAGTAGAGTTTTATGAGTCGGGGTTAGAAGTTTAAGGAAATTGTTAAGCATCGAGCTTAAGTCATTTATAGCTATTGGATCGAATGGTTTTGAAAAAAAAAAACGGTTTCATTTTCAAAAAAAATGTTAAACTTAAAAAAAGGAAGGGAAAATAACGTATCTGTTATTTTAAGTGTGATTCTTAAAGAATTGTTTAATATTATACGCATGATCTCATCGGTTACTTTTCTCCAATATATGGAGCATGAGCTAAAATTTCACTGTGAACAAATGTACGAGTTCATGTAGTATTAAACACACAAAAGTCGTAATTTCATTTTATTAGTAATAATAATGATCATGCATTGCAAACTTGATCTACTCTCATTTAAATTTAAATTAAAACTTATATCTTTTTAACTTCTACTTCTTTGTGAAGAGTAATATGTGAATAGTAATGACTAATGAGTAAACAATGGCTTAAACGATAAATAATTTTGGGTCTAGCAAAAAGTATAGCCTTCCACTAAAATGGCGATCGAGGCCGGTAGCAATAATAAAATTTTGATAATATTTTAGTAACAAAAGTTCATCATATATTATATTGAATGTACTGATTACAACTTAGAATAAATAATTACTTGATAAGCTGCAGAGGATGCTCCAAAAATGAAACCATCTGGAAAGCTGCTTCGATTATAAATTGGTGGAGTTTTAGTAGACTCATTTATAGCAAAGCAATGCCATAAGCATAAGCAAAGTAAGAAAAGGAAATAGAAGTACTGATTGGCCATGGTATTCACCTTACTTAGCTTATGCCAGAAAGACTACAAACTAGTTCCCCATTTTATAGGACAAAAATAAAAGTGAGTTTTATATACTTTTTATTCTTTATTTTTTCTAAGTAATATAGGTGGTGGGAACCATAAGGAAATTATTTATTCATCTCGTCGATTCATGTTTTACATGTGATTATCCTGGGACATACTCATTATTGCTGGGAAATTATATACTTTTTATTCTTTATTTTTTCTAAGTAACAACACATGAGTAGGACATATATGCACTAAATAAAAGAAGTCGGCCTTTAGGTAGGTAGATTGAATATAGATATTTACCCCTATTTGTTAATTCAGTATGATTGAGGAATAAACCTAAATGGATTGGAAAAGTAATTATGTTCTATGGCACTGGTGGAATTTTTGTCATTATAATTCAATCATTCATAATTTTTGGACTCGATTGTGGGACAATTAAGATGTTCTAGTTCATTTTGCCGGCTGAAATTAGCCTTAATGGTGATGTAAGCCCTCGGACAAAATACTTTTTATGTCCCTAATCCTCATTGAGGTAGATCTATAAATAAAAAAAAGTCGGCTGTTTGAAAATACTAAACCAAAATCCAAATGTATTAATTTAATGAAGGGTTAATGACAGTGGCAATCACCCCATGCTTATTAAGATATTTCCAATGATCACCTATTTCTAAATCGTCCACGATCATCTATCTTAAAAATATTCTAGTTGATCACCTATTCCGGCTCACTATAACACGCGATTTTCAAGTAGTGGCATTTTCGCTTTTCACTTAATCCAACCGGTGATCGACCGAAACTTTTTCAAGGATGTGCTGACGACCCATATTGAAACATAAAGTTATCGATCAAAACACTGGGTAAACATAAATATCCACTCCAGAATATTAAAAGAAATATAGCATGCGTAATTTAGTCGCGCTCAATATTTAAATGTTATTAATGATCCAAAATACTTCTTATAACATTTGACATTCTCTTTTTTTCTTTATTATACTCCAAGCTCCTGACTTATTCCACAAATTAGTAATCTTAATCACCATCTTCATCTTTCCACCAAACCCTTACTCCACCGAACATCGAACTCCACCAAAATAAGAAAAATAGTACCTTGTGAAATTTATCCAATCCCAACCTACAAAAACCACACATATCGAACGGAGAAGATAATATCAATCAATCTTGAATTCAAACCAAAGATGACTTCGCTGGCGGTAGTAGAATCGGGACGGATCAGATTGGGCGCTAAGAGCTTGCCAATTGGAAAGCACGCTTAGCAGTGTTAGATCGAGGATGCGCACCACACTTTCAATTATAATCCAATTCAAGCTTCTATAACTTTTCTTTCTACCCCATTTATCTGCTTTCTCTATATCTCTCCATCCGTGTGTCAGAATCTTGAAGTCAAACTAGCATGACTCCGCTTTAGAATGAAATGTAGAAATAAAATGAGTATAGCGAATTTAGGGAAGCTAATTTGGTTATGCATCGATATGAAAAATTATTTGCTAAATTGAAATCGGTATTAACAAACTCGGTGGCAAACGGGTAACAATGCTACAATGTAAGATTTTGGGGTCAGTTAGTAATGTTTAAGTATTTAAATCGACTAAATTAGCTCCGCCTATGTTTACGATATTTGTTTAATGTTAATGGGTCAATCACTTATATTTACCTAATGTTTCAAATATCACTTGGTGTTTTAACCGTTACGATCACCCATGCTTCAAACCGTCCTTTAGATCACCTATCTGTGTGCTACGATCACCCATTCAATTATGAAAAGACGAAAATGTTCTCATCGAAAATCCGTGTGTTCCTCAAGGACGGAATGAGCGATCACTGTAACATTTTTGAAAAGATAAAAGCGATCGAACGGTATTCGCTTAAAACATAAACATCGATTCAAAAATATCTTAAGTATTTGGTTTTTAATGAATAGAAAGGGCAATATCTAAAAACAATCAAATAATATAAGTTGTTAGGATTATTACATAGCGTACTATGCTTAAAAACTATCGCAACTCTTTTAGTAAGCAACTATAATTCATAACTAAAATACCAAGCTACAACTTACTCAAATAAGCGAAAGTATAATAGTTAGCGATTATGTCAGAACACTTTTAATTCTTTTTGAATAAAAAATTGGATCAAACGCCTCTTTTTACCCTCAAGTCAACTCTTCCATTTTTCAATTACAGAGTATAATTTAATATTTAAAATTTGTACCAGCTAAGTGTAATTCGGCACATGATCAGCAACAAAATCAACACATTCCATATCTTTAGCTATCCTTTTGCACAAAACTAGCATATTGAAAATACTACTGCCGTGGTCAAAAATTGTATACCTCAATTTCATAATAAATAAACATACTTACAATCATTGAAATTGTTAGGAAAAACGGATATTTTATAGCTTAAACTAATATAATACCCTTCATTCCATAAAATCGCCTAGCTTCGACTTTTTTGCTTCATCTTCAACTTTATCGCAGAGGTTTTTTGTTTCAGATTGTGATAGTCACTCGATAAAAACTATATCAATAAAACTCATTTCAAACTCTTCCATTGGATATATTTTTTATAAAATATTATACAACACAAATAAATATATTTAAGGCTCAAAGTTCAAAGTTACAACCATAAAAAAAGGGACAATGTTTCAGTGGGATGGCGAGTATTATTTTTATTGTTATTTACTACTACTATATTATGTTACTACTATATTATTATTACCAAGCTGTACTATTACTAGATGAAATATGTGTTTTACAAGGCCAAACCACACCTTTATAGCAGCCACACCCCTCTACAAGTACTCATGCAAACACCCCTATTACTATTTATTTGCCAAATGATATTTCAACAATCGTGAGCTACTAATTGCGAGCTACCAATTTACCTACGCTTAACACTTCCCTTTGAAATATCAAATATTTATGATTGGAACACATGTTGCCTCATTAAAAATCTTATAAGAAAAAATCCAAATTCCAGGCCAAACCCTCATAAGGAAAAGAGTACACAAGATGTTCTCCCCTCAATCAAACGGGCGATGCCCTCAAAGATTCAAGCAACGATTCGATACTCGTAACATGTTTCTTGGAAACTTATGTATAAGTGCCTTTAAGCAGATCCGCACATTTCACTCTGAACTTATATACCCGGATACCCACTTCTTGTTTTTTTTCGAGCTCCCCGAGTAACACACGCAAGATATTCGCATACAACATTGGCTGGGACTCGCCGATAAGCTAGACGCTTTTCAGAGGCGTGTTGTCACCGATCTCGCCTATTTACACTTTTTTTACCGCTTCTACGTAAGCGGCAATAATCTCGTATCGATTCGCTAAGAGTTGCGTATTCCGCTTCGATTTCCAAGATATGGGTCAGATTCCATATATAAACACATATCCCTGCTTGCTGATTTAAAGATTACGTGGATCTGGTTAAATAACCCCAAGATTCCGCGATAACTAAGCAAAATTGGCTTCTAGACAGCAGGATAAAACAAACCAAGATCGGCATGTTGTTCATGGAAATTGGCTGGCATTTCACATGTCGTAGTAATCATTACTGTAGTCAGCAAATGTGTCGAGGACGATGAGGATATTTCCTCAAGATTGTGTTTCCTTTTACAAGAAGATCTATTTACCGTGATTGATTTCTATAATAGAAAAGTGAAGTTTTGGTCAATAAGTAAGATTCACACGTGTAATAACCTAGAATCCACTCTCCTCGTTAATAAATAATTTAAAGCATGCTGAGATTTCTAAATTATTTCCAGAAATTCTGAAACCCACTAAATATTTTATGTTCGTGAATATTAACAACTGGAAGCTGGGCTTGTCGAATGCTTAAACCAGAGCAGACGATCGAATTAGTTGCTCCTGATTTTCACCGGTTAAGTTTACCAACCCCACTACTAACCCATCTAAATAGCCCAAATAAGCCTAAAACTATTTTTTCTTTCTTCTTCCTCCAACCTGCAACCGTGAGAAGTTCTCACATTTTTTGATTTTTTCTTCCCATTTTCCCTCAACTCAAGCTTTGAGATAAAATTTCGGGAGAGTTTCTCCTCATCATCCTCGCTGCTTCAAGGTAAAAAGGTGCTATTTTTTGAGTATTTTGTGAAATCTCCCAACTTTGACTTTATTGACTTTTTTGGTATTTTAGATTTTTATTGCTCCAATTGATTCTCTTGGGTTGAAATTAGTTATTATCGGAAATGAATTATTGTGTTCGATGTGAAATTTCGATATTTTAGTAATGTTGACTTTTGAACTTTTTGGGTCAATCAAAGGATTTTGGATATATCATTGAATAGAATTATTTAGGCGAATTTATAAATAGGGAATTGATAATGATTGAGAGCTAGAAAGTGTTGCGAGGGCTACTGATTTCTTTCGCGACAGGGTTGATTTTCGCGCTAAAATATGGCGGCACGTAAATATGTTATCGACCGCTATCGGATTGTTTTGGGATACAAATTAGAATTTTAAGTGTTGAAGAAAATAGGCTGAATTAATCTGGTAGTGGATTTCAGAGGTGTCGGATCTCTGGGATTTACACAGAGGTCGCAGTAAATGCAAGGTTAGTTAGAAGAAAGCTGAAATGGGCCGATTGGAATTGGATTTGGGGAACGTGATATTTGAATAGTGATGAGTTTCCATTATGTGACGTAGTCCGGTAATGGCTCGTCACCGAAATTTGTTGAAATATAATCATTAATCTACGAAGCTGTCAATTCTATAACTAAATGGGTTAAAAAAGTCCTGAATTCTAAATTAAGATAAAGGGTTGAAATGGTTAACAGTAGTAATTATTTTCGATGTTTCTGCTCGCACTGGACGCTGGAACAACAAGTGAGGAACGATTGATCATTGGGGCGCCAGCTGCATACCATGTGGGGGATTTATCACTGCTTGTTACCTATCTATAAATCAAAAGCGAAGTATCCGTAAATTGATCAGGACTCGTGGTAAATTGTTCTAAACTTATCCGTGGTTATAACAAGTGGGAAGCCGTTAATGTCGACTTTGAACGGTGGTCGCTTAAACGCGCAGGTCTGGGTTATTTCGTCAAGGGTATTCACGGCTGAATACGTATATGTACGCAGCGTATTCAAGTTTGAGTATAATCAGCATGGACGTATCCGCGAGTAGATTTCATGGCATAGGTTCTATATGATTTTGTTGTATCGCTGTGGGCGTTATGGACGCTACATCGAGACTATCGCGCGACGGGTCAGACGTTGTTATTGTACGCTTGATTTGTGAATTGTTTGATTTCGAGGATGTTGAGACGACGCTAGTGTTCGCGGTTGTACCGCCGAAAAGTGATACTTATCGACGCTGGGTGTTCTAAGGGCGAAATTTAAAAAATGATATGTCGTTGTCATGCTCATAAGTACCGGAAAGATGAATCATATATATGACGTTATTTGTGGTTTCATTTTTTGTAAGTTATTTTATCGCGTCGTAGTATGAACGTGGTGCGTGGAAATTTTGTCAGGTTACTTGTTTGGTTATGTAATGCTGAATATGACCCGCGAAAGTTAACGTGAAGTTAAATTTTCTATAAACGATTTGTCAATTTACGGTTAACCCCGCGGCGATGCCTGGGTAGTTAGCATATTTCTCTATATTATATACGTATAAACGTATTTATCCATCCTATCGCCACGCACATACATATATATTTATCACTTATTGTGAGTACTTCCATTCGATATGGGGCAGTTACCATCCATGCATTGCTTCACTCAAGTTCGTTGAGCTTACCCTTCCCACCTTCGACGGGACAGCCCTCTCAAGCCAAGCCGAGTCTAATGAAAATATCCGGTAATTTTATTTTAGCGGTAGACGGGTGAAGGTGATCCTCGGCATCATCATTTGTTCTCATTCATTTTTCTTATGTACTCAAATTTTTGTATTTTTGGTGGTGGCGTTAAAATGTATTAATCGCTTCACGAAAGATCTCGTTTTGAACTTTATGAGGCGTATTTGGGCTTCGTTAGGATGATGCCACGACGGTTAAATTTCAGATGGAAATATTTTCTTCGCCGAACTATTTTACTTTATCAAACCAGTTCTACCGGGTTTTCAAATTGCGTGATTTTCAGGCAATAACCATCGTATTTGCGATTCCTCGTGATATATTGTGTTGATGACGACTCCAACCTCGAAAAAGGCACGACTGGCAAGTGTGTCGTTACAACACGCCTTGGACAAGAAGAAATGATCGACCTTTAATGATTTACAAGATGGAAGTTTTGTTTATGGAATTTATTTTCATTAAATTTATTTGTACCTACACTATATAAAGACCCACTCTGCGCACTCCATAGACTCACCGAAACAAAGAGAGTATCAGGCATCAGATTTTCGCGGCGCAGTTGTTTTCGGTAGCTTAGTATTTTATTATAGGTTGAATGTACTAAATTAATCTATAAACTCCCTTTAGTATCAGACAACCTGTCACCACCCTCGTTACAATATCTATGCGATTTATTGTTATCGTAGGAAGTTTACATTAGATACTAGAATAATAGTGAGCGGCGAAATGTATCAAAGTCGTGGGAGTCCGGACTTATACGTAGATAGGAGTAAATAGCGTAGGTTGAACGGGGAGCATTCAGATAAGTCCTTATTTGTAATTCTCATATCATACTCTTAACTTCACGCGCAGTTTCGCCTCGCATCAGGTGTTATATCGGGCAATCAACCTGCTACTGGGATTATTGTATTTTACTTTCAAAGATAGTCTTTAATTATTTAATTCAAGGTCGAAAGTTAGTTATAGTTGAAGCGACAAGGTTTGACAACCTGTAGTTCGGCAGATGATTACACTTTTCAATTCCAGACGTAGCAGACTCGACGCACGCAGTGAGATCTGCACTGAGGATGTAAGTGATTTAAGGAGGAGGCTTTATTACCGACCACCTATTCTTGATGGAACCAACTATGCAATTTGGAAGCTGGGGATGACAAAATTTTCTAAAGTCTCCCGATACTGTGATACGGGAAGCTATCGTACCAGCGGATGACACCAACTGTCACTAACGATAATGTGACAAATGTGGCTCAGAGGATGACTAGACCGAGAAGAATATGAACTAGCATTGTGGAACGATGTGCCCCAACGCCATCTTCAATGTCAGAGATCTTAATGTGTTCAAGCGAATCAACACTTGTACCGTGAAAAAGGTTGCGTGGGATACCGCTAACTCCATATAAAAGTGAACTTTTAGCCAGCATCGCATGCCAAATAATTTAACACTTAACAACACATTTTGAAACATTAAAAATGGAAGAAGATGAATCTATAAAATTTCATACAACAAATGAAGTTAAAAGGATATCAAGTAATGAGTCGTTTGCATTGGGAGAAGCTATGAGCAATGAGTTGGTAATAAAGCGTTAAGAACGCCCTTAAAAAATTTGCTCATGGTTACCAATTAATAAGAGGCTCAGGATTTGACCACTATGAAAAGGATGAACTGACGGGAACCCAATCTTACGTCGAAATGTCGCTGATAATGGGGAATCCAAATGCTAAGAAGCGGAATTGCTTTGAAATCTTCTTTTTAGAGACGTGAATGACAAGATTGGGTCAAGTCATGAATTGCTGGGTTAAAACTGAAAGTCAAAATTACATCGTTAAGTAGTCAAGAACGACTCAACCCCATGCATTTACGAATTCAAGATGAACGATGATCAGTTTCCTCAACAATTTTGTGGTATTACAGGGACGCACTAAGCCAATTGTTATTTACAATCGCGGATCTACAACAAGAAGGGATGAGGAAGATATGAATCAAGAAAAAGTTGCTTGAAAATTACAAATTCGTACACCACACGGGATGTAACTAACAAAGGGTATATACCAAGGTCCCCCGAAGTGTAAAATTAAAGATAGAAAATGAGAAACTGAGGAAACTCGCGTGATCAAGAGTTAAGTACACAACTTGAAAGCTCAAGTTAGTGCACTAAACAAGGGACTGAAAATGACGAATTAAAGCACCAATATCCTCACAGAAATTCTGTGGCTAGTAAAGAAGTGAGACAAGACAGTATCAAGCTTTTGACAAAAGAAAATTTACATAAAGACGATACAAAATTTGTTCAGAGGAATTGGCTCCAATAGTCAAAAGATGTGTAGTATAAATACCGGGTCAATCCACGCAAGCAAGAAGGTGAGTCCGGTATTGTCATTATCATGGGAAGAAAGCGTCATATTGCCAATCATTGTTATAAATTATGTGGAACAAAGCGAAGTGTACATTAGCCACGCCAGAGTCCGTTGGACATGTCATACACCTCCTTGAAAAATATCGCGCACTGCTGGTACTTTCATAGTAGTCGCACAAAGCATTACTACGCATTTAAAAAAGCATACTGTACGACTTTTAAAGAAGACCATGTCACTTTTGGTGATAGAGGAAAAGGAAAAATCATTGGTAAAGGGAAGTTATATGTAGATGGCTTACCACATTTGACTAATGTTTTGTCGGGTAGCGCTTAACTACAAACCCAAAGATATGTCAATTATGGATTTACGCACGAAGTGTTCTTTGCAAGGAGGGTACCGTCAATGACTCTCAGGGGATCGTGAAATTATGCACGAGTAAAGTGTCCGCCGACAATTGCTGGGCACGCTGAGCTCGTAAGCCTTGCTGGCAAGTTAAAGACGGTGGATGTGGGAATTACGGTACACAAAATTAGTGCATACCAATCCATGTAAATATTCAACAAATTATTTCCAATGAAGTTGTTAGAGGAATACCATTACTCGACGTCAAAGACAAAGTACGCGAGTGCCAAGCTTGGAGTTGGTAATTCAAGAGTCACAATTTAAGCTGCCAATAGGTCACAACACTTGTACTGAAGCCGACCACATGACCCAATGGGGCCCATGCAAGTAGAGAGAATGGGAGGAAAGTTAAGGCGGTCTAGTGTTTGTTGAAGACTTCTCACGGTATACATGGGTAATCTCTAGAGAAAAATCGATATGTTCGAGGTCAGTTGGCTATTTCACCTCCAAGTGCAAATGAAAAGTGGAGAAACATGTTGTCGGATCGGGAGCGACTCATGGAAAAAAGTTCGAAAATTCAAAGTTTGCGTAGTTTTCAGGTTATCAAGGAATTACTCATGAATTCTCCATTCCTATCACACCTCAACAAAACGGAGTAGTTGAAAGGAAGAATCGAACCATTCAAGAGATGGTACGTGTCATGCTCCATGCTAAGAACATTCTCTCAAGCTTTGGGGTCGGTGATATCAATACTTTTGTCACATCCATAATCGACCAAGATACGACTGTGTACAAACAACACAAATTATGACATATTTGGGGGGAATACCAAATGTTCAATATTTCACCTATTTGGTATTTTTGAGTTATATTCTTGTCATCGTGAACCAAGGACAAATTTGATGCCAAGAGCGATTTAAGCATATTATCGGGATACTCACGACATAGTAGTAGAATTTACGCATGCTCAATAAAAAGGAATCGTGGTCATGGAATCCATAAACGTGAAGCGTATTGATCTTTGACTGAATGAATGAAGAACATACAAAATGATGGTACATTTGTCACTTACACTTTCGGGTCCAAAGACAAGTGGTCACCATGGCGGTGCGGGCGCTGAAGACCCATGCGATGACAACCTGCCTATACAACCAACAAGTCAACTTAAGAATCATTCAGTTGATAACATTATTGGCCGCCCGATCAACGAAGTTACCATGCTAAGAAGAACCGGCCCATCATAGAAAAATGGTTGGGCTTATTGGGAAAAGTTGTTTCATATCCAAAGTAGAACCAAAGAATGTTCATAAAGCTCTCAAAGACGAGCATTGGATAAATGCCGGGCGAAGATGAATTACCCGCCAAAGAATCAGGTTGGGGAACTTGCGCCTGCACCCGTGGATCACAATATCATAGGAATGGCGGATTTTCATAAACAGTCCGATGGGGTTGGAGTTGTTACGAAATAAAGCGGTATTAAGGCCAAGGATACTCATGTGGAAGTGTGGATTGAGAAAACTTTTGCTCCTCGTTGTCGTCGAGGTTATACGCCTTCTAGTTTAGCATGTTTACGGTTCAAACTATACCACCAATGGATGTAAAAAGTAAGTTTTAATTTTTGTCAAGAAGAAGTATGCATGTGCTGTGCCCAAAGGATTTTTTTTATGATAGTTTCTCCCAACATGTGTACAGACTCCAAAGTTTATATGGCTCAAACAAGCTCCTGCTATGGTATGACTCAGCAATTATTGACCAAAGGATACGCATACGGAGGAACGGGGAAACGCATAAGACCCTATTAATTAAAGACGAGAACTCTAACTGACGGTAGTATCAAATCTATGTTGATGACATAATATTTGGCGGGTGTCTGAACAACCGTACAATAGTTTGTCCAAATGATGGAGTCCAAATTTGAGATGAGTACGTCATGAAGCTTAATTACTTTCTCGATTCCAAGTTAAGGTATGAAAGACAAAGATCTTTATATCTCACCCAAGTATGCCAAGAATTTAAGTATTAAATTTGGACTCGAAAATGTCAAGTCAAAGAGGACCGCCGCAAAGAACTCCGCCGTGAAAGTTGGTAAAGACGCCAATGGCGCTCTCAGAGATATGAGAAATTACGTGAGGCATGCATGGGGAGTCTTCTATCTCACTACAAGGCACTATATATCGCATACTCCGCAGGTGCGCCACAGCGCGATTTCAAGCTAATCCAAAGGAGATCCATCTCGAATCAAGTTAAAGAGAATCATTAAGTACGTGAATGGCAATGATTATGGTCTTTATATTCATTGATATGAACACCACTTCAGGGGTTTTTGGATTGGACAATGGAAATACGTAAGATAGAAAAGCACGCCTGGGCGGATGCTTTTGGGAAGCACTAGATCTTGGTTCAAAGAAGAAACAAACTTTGTATTTCTATCAAATTAAGCCGAATACATAGATGTTGGCAGCAGCTGTATAACTCCATGTGGATAAAACAGTGCTTGAAGAGTGTAACGTCACAAAGCGCTATGCACTCTATCATGGGGACAACTTGAGTGCCATCAACATTTCAAAGAATTCAAAGAAAGATACGAACCAAGAACATCGATACGAGGCACCACTTCATCAAGGGAACTTGTTGAAGACAAAGTAGTATCTTCGAACATGCGAGTACGTATAAAACAACTTGTGCATATCTTCACTCAAATTCTTAATGCAACTAGATTCATGAAATAAATAAAGAACCAAAGATAGGAAGGTCAGGGAACTGGGGGGAGGCATGATTTTGAGACCAATTGATATAATGTGGATGGACAATGATGTTCTTTAAGTCCGGGTGCAAGGTGTTAAGCAACCGGTCAGATATATTTAGATGTTTAAATTTTTGATTTAAGTGTTTTTGGAGAAAAATTCAAGGAGGAAATTGTGGTTCATTTATTGTGGTACGTCCTTGTCCTAACCAACCACATTCCCTATATGTACTCTATTACCATAAAATCAATTTTACCAAAAATACTAAAACCGCCATTAACCTCTTCAAAATTCACTCATACCCTCTCATACTTAAGATCCTAAACATTAAATCGTTTTTCCTTTCTCTCAAAAATCTCAACCGATCAAGTATATCTCCCAAAATCGCACAAAACTTCAAAACCAACAACGGTGAAAATCCCTAAAAAGGTCTTAACATACCGGGAAGAGCTTACTAAATGGAAAAAGGGAGTAGGTTTCTAGCTGATGATGCATGATGTGGCGGCCGGAAACACCACCGCGAAATCAAAGAAGCCCAGATGGCGAAGGGGAAAAAGTCAAAAGATAAGGGCAAAGGGTCAAAAGCCCTTGTTCCTACGAACATGGAGGATGAACCAGTTTTTAGTCCAACTCCGATTAGGAGTATACCTCTTATTGATACTACCCAAGAAGCCTCAATGTATAAGCACAATTAATTTGCCACCTTTTATTTACTATGGGTCCATTATATCGTTCGAGAACACGAGACCTTAGATCGAGTAGGGTAAATGTAGATGATGACAGTTGGGAGGCGAGTCCTAATGACAATACATGCGTAGGAGGATGCTCGGGGCTAAGGAATTGATCCAATTGTTGCTAGCTGAGTCAATGACTCTTCGTGGTGACGGTGATGTCGATGTTGTAGACGCTACGATCCACCCGCTAATCCATTCTGCCTGGGCACCACTGCAAGACTGCTGAGCCCTCTGTGTCTAAAAATTCGTGCGATGGGCGGTGATGTTCCCCGAAGGGATAACAGACATGGCCACATGTCGGCCGAGATTGTGATTTGAGGAGTAAAGCATTCCAAGTACTACCGACTCGGGCGGTATCAAAACATCCAAGTTTGTCAAGTGACACAATGAACGGGTCATGATGGTTCCACCCTCAGGCGTATGCTACAACCCACCGCCACCGAATCTTTCAAAGATACGGCCGTAGTAGGTATCGATGTCGATGCACCGTGAGCCGACCGCGCCGCGGGAAATAAGGCAATACGACACATCGATGTCGAGGTTGACGGCGGAAGTTCTCAAGGGAGGCCGGGTCGAGAAAAGAAGTCCAAGAAGAGGAAGCTCAGGAAACTTGCTGATGTTGGTAAGACTTTTTAACCTAAGAAGAAGTTGAGCAAACAAGAGAAAGCTCTCCGCGGCCAGGCTCTAAAAGGCCGAAGGAAAGCCGCAGGGTCAGCTGGTATACGCGTCGGGGGCGCCAAGATGACATGCACGGTGAGCCTAAAAGACATCATGCATGTGAACGTGAGAAATTAATTCGCCATGCTAACCAATTATCGATGACCTAATGGCCGCCGAATACGTAGCCACAAAGGCAATGCTGGCGAATAGGCTCGAGTCGATGCAGACATAGTTGCCGTGATCATCAAGCAGGAGGAATGCCACGCAAAACTGCTCGAATGAAAACAATGCGAGTCGGGAACAAAAAGAGTGTCCAAGAATGTCAAGTAACGTATCTAAAGGCTAATGGCTCAATTCTGTGAAAGAAAGCCAAGTGGAAATTTGCAGCCAACCGAGAGTTGTACCGGTATGATGTTACATTCAAGTCACTAAGAATACCAACATCATAGGCATACCGGAGGGGCCGAGTTATGCCAATCAAGCCAAGCCAGCTGGGACCGTATTATCCGGCCGGTCAAGGAATTCCGTCTGCAGACATGACTAAAGACATTGGCGATCCCGCTAGTTCCAACTTTCAAAAGGTAACATTCCGTATTCTTACCTTTTGATTTTCTCCAAGTCTTATCAATTTATTTACGGGAGAAGAATGGTGAGTAGACTGTTACAACTTCGCAACCTCGGAGATTGTCAAGGTGTTAATTGTGGAGGTGGTTGCTGACACTTTTGGCCCCGACAGCGGCTTCCTCCTCCAAGCTTAGTACGGCATGCAAGACAGACAAAGTTGAGTGGCTAATCGTTCCTACCACACATACTGCGAGTATTTTAGAGACTCTTCCCAAGGTTCTTTACATGATAGGTAAAAAGTTCTATTTAACTTGGGGATGTTTCATCTTTGACCAAGTTGGTGCAAGATGTCCATAATCTAATGTCGTTTCTTAAACCGATAGCCTACCCCAAAGATGTCAGGCAAAGACATGGAATCTCGTAAGGAGGACATTCTTAATGCCGCAAACATCAAGGTCCAACTTGGTTTATCACCATTAGCCCGAAGTCGGGCTTGTAGTGACACATGTCGCTGGCTATCCTCTACTGCCTCAAGATGGTGGCGCCAGAAGTGGTAATGACGAGACCGGCTAGGGATTCTAAAAGATTTGTGATTGGTGATTCTCAGCTTCAGCCCGGCTGGGAATTCAGCCTGAGGCACGTTTATGAGCTTGAATGGGAAGCTGATTCGTATGTTTACGCAACAGCACTGGCAACGGGCAGGCACCCCAAACTTGATAGTTTACTATGCTTTGGTTATGTTCTCGGGGACAACAAGGGGAGAGATGTCCTATTGAGAACCCTACAAGGAAGCATTTTATCTGCTTTTTATGGTCAGCCATTTGGTGGTGTTAGCTATTATGGTTTTTATGTTTTATGGAACCCGCTTACCCATCTCTCTTTAACGCTTGTACCTATACTTTTGTCTATTGTGTTATGTTCGTATCCATCTTATGGTCAGGGTTATTTGCGTTATTTATGTTGTTTATTTGCGTTATATACACCGGGATTTATGACGTGTGAGGTTCTCAAGAGATTTATCAAAAACTTACCTAAAGCGGGGGAGTTTGTTAGTGGCCGAAATTAGCCAAGCATTTTGCAATGTCGATCAACCGGCCACTAGCATTGCAAGAACAAAATGAGGATCTATGATGATATTTCTAAGTTTATCATGATTCCTATTTAGAAGATCTTATTTAATAATGTGATTGATTTCTATAATAAAAGGAAGTTCTTGGTCAAGCAGTTAAGATTCACACGCTTTTGGACAAGAAGAAAAGGATCAATGCTTTAACGATGCATGAAGATGAAGTTTTGTTTATGCTATTTCATAAACTTATTTGTGCATACATCTATATAAAGGTCCACTCTGCGCATCTAGACTTCAGCCGAAACAGTGGAGTATCAGGTATTGTATTTCGTGAGGCAAAAGAGTTTCTGGTGAGTTAGTATTTTATCAGACTGAATGCACG
This sequence comes from Lithospermum erythrorhizon, assembly GCA_019722365.1. NCBI lineage: Eukaryota > Viridiplantae > Streptophyta > Magnoliopsida > Boraginales > Boraginaceae > Lithospermum > Lithospermum erythrorhizon. The sequence goes on along the minus strand of JADFUC010000334.1, from coordinate 132,259 downwards.
GAGTTAATCTATAAACTCCTTAGTATCAGACAAATCAGCAGCTAACACTCAAGTTACAACAAATAAGGCGATTTATCATATCAGGTTTACACATACTAGTAGATGTGAGTGTAAATGGGCGAAAAAGTTGTGACAAAGTCAGAGTCTAGACTTATACATCGAGATAAGAGTGGCATTGGCAAGGTATTTAACGGCGAGATTCAGATAAGCCTATTTGTACTCCCATATCATAGCTTATCCTTCATCGCGAAAAATGGCTCTGCATCAGTGCTACATCGAACCGAACTGGTTAGATTGTTGTATTTGTTGGAATCAAGCACCTAATTTGAGACGCATTTTTGACTTAATTATTTCCTAATTCGAGCCTAACTGTGCTTATATCTCTTGGGCCTTTGTGAGTTTTTATTTTTGTGCTAGCTTTTAGACTTGAGCTCAAGAAAATACATAGTATTACTTAGGTTTTGTTAGCCTATAAATATAGGATGATTTCTATGAGTTTTATTTATCACACAAATACATGTAATGGGGATAAATTCATCCTAATAATATTGGTGTTTTAATATTATCAAGAACATGTTTTGTTCTCAAGAACTTGTAGAGTTTATCTTTGTTCTTGATAGGTTGTGTGGTCAGATGGCAAGAAAATACCAACATGATTATAGCAGCAATAGAAAGATCTTTCTCCTGGCTTATTAGCGGATCTCCAGCCACAATGCGACGTACTTTCATCGGTGAACTCAGATAAAATTTTTGTGTCTGCTTTTTATTTCCTCGCACTTAAATTTCGTCGCTTTTATCGATTACTGAACCCTAGTGGATTTCTAGTGGGTCTTAAATCCTACCAAAGATTTTTACTTTCAAATATAGTCTTTTAATTATTTACTTTAAGGTCGAGTTAGTTATAGTGTTAGTGACAGTTCTTCTGACAACTGGTAGTTCGAAGTAGACGATTACACTTTTTCAAGACATACCTCGACGATATCGAAATATATGTTTTATCCCTTTACAACGCTCTTCATTGATGTTAACCAACTCTGCTAGTAAATTCACTACAAAACAGAGCATCGCGCCTCGCTTCAACCAAGAAGATATTAATGTTTAATTGCAATCGGTGATGATACTTCAAGCATTCAATATCCTCTTCATTTTCTTTTCTTTTAGGACTAGATGCGCCGTTGAACATTAAGCCGTTTCTACCCATCACGGCACAAAGCGATCGCCTTTATCCATGTTAAACCTTTTAGCACTCTTATTTATAATTCGATCGTGTAATTGTATATAATTCTCGTATACTCAATTTGTAAATCAAGGCGTAACTTAGTTTTTCCTGCATCTTCTATTTCAAATCGTTTCTTAAGTAATTAATCGCTTTTCGATTTCTTTTATTGGCCCAAGTTGATATTTAAGTCATCAACATAGATACCAATGATTACAAAATCGGATGTTATTTTTCTTATAAAAATAAGCTGTATGGCAAATAGAATTATCTACGTAGCTTTCTTTAAGAAATATTCACTTAACCTATTATACCAGTTACGCGCTTGATTTCTTTAACCCGTACAGACCTTTTGCAACTTAATTGTATATATTTCCTCTCGATTTCATGTCTCTCGCATCTTAAATTTTCCGTATTTTCATGTATATTTCACTAATGTTGATCCCATATAAGTACGAAGAACAACATCCATAAAGATGACATGTATTATTTGATACCGACGCACCAATTAAATAACGGAAAGTAATGGCATCCATAATGAGAATAAGTTCCCCATAATCACTCCCGGTCTTTGAGAAAAATCTTGCGCAACAAGCATTTAGCTCAGATCTTACAATCTCGTTTTTCTCATTTCAAGCTCTCAAAGCACCCACTTATAACCAACAAGTTTCATACTTCGTGGATAATCACAATAAAGCTCCAAATACTTTTCGATTTTTGGAGATTTTAATTTTAGTATCTATCAAGATCTTTCCATTTTGGCCAATCAAGTCGACCTTGACATTCAACCATAAATCTGGGTTCATGATCATCATTTTCATTCATAATTTCATATGCAATGGAGAATACAACTATTTTATCAATATCCTTATTTTTCCTGTTCCAAAGATTTCTTATATTAACATAATTGATAGAAATCTCGAGATCATTATTTTCAATATCATTTTCAATGATCTCATTTTCATCATCTTATGCTTTTTCAAGAGCATGTTTTTCTCTCACGGGGTTATCATTATCTTTTAGTGTCTTGTCGACGCCACTTTCATTCTTATCGAATCTTTATACATCTTTTTTTCTCGAGGATTTTACCCAACCTACAAGTCGGTCATGCTTTTAAGCGGGCCTATGTACTTGCTATATCATTTTGTTAAATTTCAACTGAAAGTGAGGTATTAACAATGTACGGTGACTTTGTTACTTTTCATATCATTAAATGAATCGAAATCTGATTTGCCAAATCTGTAGATGCACAACTTTATATTTTTCTTCCTCAAGATTTATTATATGGGTACCGATACACAAGAAAGCATGGCACATACCATGTTATGTCCTTTCCGATGAGCTTTTCTCCTCCTGTGAGGAGGAAAATTGTCTTAGCTGAAATTGCTAGGGCCTTGCCTGAAATATCATATAGCAGCCGCTCAAGATATCTATTATCAGTACTCATCCTACATATATACCCAATCTCCTTTTAAGTGCCCCATCTTTGTTCTTTTCAGTGCGAGCTTATCGGGTACATAAACCCGCACATCCAAAATTTTAGATAAAAATATCCGTTCTTTGATCAATTGTAAGTTAGATATGAGTATGTTTATGATTAGCACTTGGTCTTAAACTTATTAAAGATGCATGTAAATTGTGCTCTAACTTGTTGTTTCATTGGTAATTTTTTTCTCATTATCAATGATCTAGCAATATACTGAAGACGTTTAATTAATGATTCAGTTAAACCATTTTGTGTATGTACATGAGGAACATGATGTTCAATAATAATTTCAGTTGACATGAAATAACTATTGAAATGCTTCCGGGGATGAACAATTCACCAAGACAATGGTGTCTAACTTTTTATAGTATAGTCTGATATTGTGCTCTTTAGTTTGATTATTTGAGCAAGAAATCTGCAAATGTCATATCACGATTTGACAATAAACATACATGTGACCATCTACTAGACACACTGTAATCAATACCATAAAATACTGAATCTGGTCTGCATAAAATGATGGATGTGATCCACATATATCACCTGAATTTCAAGAAATACTGGTGATTCCGTGGTGAAGATTTCTATAGTGCATGCCTAGTTATTATTTTCCTAGAGAACAAGCTTCACATGCTCGCTACTAATCTTTAAACCTTCAAAGGACGAATTATATTTCAATTATTTTTTCTTATCATCAAGGGGAACTGTGATGACCTAAACGACATGCCACAAAGACACGCTTGGGATCCTTTTTTATTATCAAATTACATTCAATTTCATGAATATAAGTATAACGTAACCCGTATGTACTCTTGGTAGTTTTTTCAATATTTTCTTTCTTTCTCCTTAAAAACACTAGCAAGTAATACGTATGTATTTCATTACCTTCGCTATCATTTCAAGATCATACTGACCATATATGTCATTAAAACTCAATAAGTTTCTTTTTTTCACTTTGGAAAATACAAAGCATCATTAATGATAAATTTTATTCCATTTGGTAATATAAACATGGCATTACCTGATCCTTCAATAAAGTCTACAGGACCTGAAATTGTATTTATTACTACACTGGTAGAATCTATCTCAGTAAAATATGTCTTCCTCGGTGATCGCTGGTTGCTTCCACCTGCCCCGAGATGCAAATGTCTCCAACACGTTTCATGTTAGACCTTCTTAGAAACATATAATTATATAAGATTAAGTAGAGTAAATCAAGACAACATAATCAACTTATTATTTCATAGATATAAAACAAACATCACAAACCAACATCACACATAGTACAAACATAAAAGATTATTCAAGTTCGTCACAATTTATTCAATCACAAAGTAGTTAATACTATCAAATTATTCCTTAATCCATTTATCTCATTTGTTCCCTCAACAAAATATGCAGCCTCAAGATAGGTAGAATCATCTTCAGGTTCATGCTTCATGAAATTAACTTCCTTTTATTTTCCTTTTCATTCTACATATGTCTTATATCTTTACAAAAGAGAGCTCCCCGTGTCCCGCACGCCTTAGAATTAACGACCTTTTCTTTCCACATTTGTAGCAATAAATTGTCATCGCTTTTGTATGAATCTTTTGAATTTTTCTTACCCTTTCTTTTGTCGAAGTTGTCTAATTTATGTGGGAGGTCTATTATAATTCACAACCGGCGCTCTTCACGCACTTGTAATTAAAAATTACCACGACTTAAAATCGATCATAACCACCATACGACCTTTATTAAACAAGTCGCCGTGATTTATCCGTGGAATGCTATTATCCTGGGGCGTAAACTGATGGTTTTTCAACAAGACTCATTCTTTCGCCATCAAAAGGGCAATGCACCAATCTCGTGGTATTTTTATATCTCCGGATTCTATATTGTTCATATTTATGATGCATGAAACGTTAAAAATATTTTTTCTAGTTTTTCACCTTCAGTTACAACTTTACCACAATATTTTAATTGTGATACAATTTTAAACAAGGCTGAAGAACGCAACAACACTTTTAAAGCCTCGAACCTCGCTTATTCCCATCTTATCAATTGCTGCGTAAAGAACTTTCCTCACAGATTCAAATCTTTCTTTGATTTCTTCCTTATACGAACTTAGATTCTCTTACATCAAATATTCTAATTGTAGAGTATCATAAGATGATCCATCATTAATCTTAAGCTTTAGATTTTTTTAATGAAAGTTCTTCTTCCTCGCTTTTTCTTTTCTTTCAATCATTTCCAATGCTTTTCCCATTATCTATTCCATGCTAATTTTCAAGGCCCTTATATCCGGTGATACCTTATAACTTTGTTTTCCCAAGACATGTAGTTGTCTCCTTTGAGGTTTAGAGTAGCGAATTTGTGCTTATAGTTGGACATTGTTATATCTAAATCAGAGAGAATATAAGTAGGATTTTATTCAATATTACACTCACACATTCAATACAAAAATTGAAATCTTATTCAATTACAAATACAATGTTCTTTTCATGAAAATCTCTATCAAACAAAAATAAACAATCCAAGCTAATATTAGAAATGATAAAATGCCAAGTACCATAAATGCTACATTTTCCTTGCCTATCTCTTCAATATTTATAAAACTAGCAAAAAAAAAGAGCAATTAGAGTGATAAATACTAGAAAATATCCTGTCATTTTGAAAATGTATATAAAATACTTGAGAATGATATTTAGAAATGGAAAGAGAATGAAGTATTTATATAGAGGGAGATTTATGACCTTTATGACTGCTTTTTATTACCGCTTAAGGATAAGTGCCACATGGATTTTAATGTTTCATTACCAAGTATGAAATGAGGAGAAATTAAAAGAATTTAAGCGTTGGGCACATGATGTAGAAATTAAGTAGAATGCAAAAAGTTGTAACACATAATCCATGATCGTGAGATACACATAATGCATGAATGAACACATTTGATAAGATAATATGATTATAAGTAGATAATTCATGCCAAAATAAATAAGATAACACTATAGCGAGATAATATAAGTGGGGTATTTATACCTCCACAATGTGGGCATCTAAAATTAAACCTCCATACGTAGTATGAAAATATATTAATAAATAACACGAGATGAAGATTTAAACACTTCACCGAATAATATTATAATGTGAAGATTTTAACACCTCACAAATATAAACAATATAATCATAAGAGTATAAAAGTTAGTATCACTACTCGAAATTATCTTTCACGATAGATGGGGATTTGAACCTCCACATGTAAGTTAACATCACTATTCGAAATTATCTTTCGTGACAGATGGAGATTTAAACCTCCACATTGTTAGTAAATAAATAAACACGATATGAAAATTTAACTCTCCACACAAAATAATAATATTCACATTTATTATAGAGCACTTGACAACTTGCCAGTTTACTATAATAAGGGGTGAAATAGTAATAATAATAATAGCTACTCTAGTTATAGATCACTTGACGGACTATCAGTTTTCTATAACAGGTAAATTATAGGTCATTATTACATAAGGCTCTGACATAATACTGACATACTGGCCGGGCTATCTGCCACAAGTGAACATATAACAAAATAAATATCAAAGTGATAAGGACAGAGGATATACCTAGTAGCTGAATCTTCGATAGAGATGATCGTGTTACGAAAAATGAATATTTAATAGCTCAAATAAATATGATATTATTTTATTGTTATTTATTATTATATACATTACTATATTATTATTACTAAAGACTACTACTGATGAAACATTCGTAAGAAAACAAATGTGTATAAATTGCTTATTCAAGGTGTTTTACAAGGCCAAACTAATGCCTTTTATAGGCAAAGCAATCTCTACAAGTACTAATACGCAAATATTCCCTATTATTATTTATTTTACAAATGATATTTCAACAATTTTGAGCTACTAATTTGCTCATGTTTATAATTGAAATAAAATAATTAAGAACTAAAGATGCATGCTTTTTTTTTTAAAAGGTTGGTGACAGTTTATATATTAATTAAAAACAAAAATTTGAAGAAGAAAATTCTGAAGAAAAGGTAACTGCGCATTAATGTCAAAGAATCCCATCCAAGTAACAGGACAATTATTTTGATGCGAGCAGAAAACACTAAAAACACAACTAAAAAACAAAATGAATAAATGAATAGTATCTATACTATATATAACGAAAAGTGCATTGACTACAAAGCCGGGGGCCTAAATTAACGTGATTTCTATTCCTTCTCGATAAATTTTATTTTTATTTTAATTTTCATAAGAATTTTCTACAGAACCGCCTAACAAAGATAAATTTCTACATAAACTACTACTATAAATATTATCTTACTACGTAATACTCCATATTATTACCAATAAAATAAAAAGCTGCTTCACATTCCCTCCATTTTTATTTTCCATAATAACTTTTTCATCTTATTTCTTTTAGGTTTTTTTTTTTTAAAATTCATTATAATTTTATTATAAAAATAATAAAATAATCTGCACGCATAAAGATCACAAGACATATAACTGTGATGTGATAATTTGACTGTCATCTTATTTATTGGGTTCAATGGTACCGAATATCATAACAAGCTAAACTCTATGCTAAGACAATGCTAAGTACATTAACCCGGATTTTAATGGATAACACAAATTAGATGCAATGTCAGTAATTGTATAGTATGAGCAACATTATTTTGCTTACTCGTAGGTTTAAGACAACCCCAAATTAGGTGCACAAATATTATCAAATACTGAGGATGTCAAATAAATACCAAAAGATCAAGTGTCCATCAGAAGATGGCTGGGAATCAAATTTGGTACTTTGGTAGATTCCATCTCCATAAATAATAGACCAGAACAATTGTTCATCAAGGTGGCTAACAATACTATTCCAGATCCTTCTAATGATAAAGGTAAAAATTCACTAAAACTTTACACGTAGCATATAAGCGAAGTCTCGGGTCAGTTTTTCCTCCAAATATCCTCGTTGGTAGCAGGAACTTCGATTATAAGAATGCAGAATAAGATGATGCGATGGCAAATTGACTATATATCACCTGCCACGGACACTGGAAGGCGACCTAGGACCTTTAGAACTGCTGACATCATCATCTAATTCACCCCCTTCCATATAGAAGCCATTATTACTTATGCTCAAGTCTGAGCTAGCATTACTGCTTGTAGCAAGGGGTGAGTCTGATACACTGACTGTCCTGCTCCGTCCTGGTCCTGATCTTACACTGTACATAGATGATGCTGGAATATTAGTCATCAAAGGACGAAGGTTACCCGGAATGCTTCGCCTAATATCCTGCATGTATAACATTCAATGTCTTAGCTGAGATACTAATAAAGTTAAACAGATTAAAGTCATTAAACACAACATTTTTCAAAGAAGTTGGGACATTAAAGTTCTAAGATACTGAACAACAAAGTCGACCATGTGCATATTGCAACTGATCAGCTGAATACTCATTAATGAGAGAACAAAAATTTCTACAAACTCTTGACTGACTATATAGTGAAAATTAGATATCGGAACATAAAGAGGAAACGAGTCACATACCATATGCCTCATAGCCATATCTAAAGATTTCTTAGAGAGTGTTCTTCCAAACCCCGAGCTGTCAGGTGATGAAGTTTTAACAGATAAGTTACTGTTCGGCGAATGTTTCTCATCTTGCTTTGGAGGGGCCAGTTTGCGCATATTTACAACCCTTTCGACCATCTTGGTTCCAACCATAACTGGGCTCACATTGTCATTAGCTTTCGCATACAAACGGTTCATAGCAGGGACAGAGCTTCGATTGTTATGAAACATTCCATTAGGAGGCCGGCCTCTTGATGGAGAGCAAGATTGTCGCCTAACTTTTCCATTTGAAACAGGCTCAACAGAAGAAGACCGTGCAGCTGCTCCAGGTCTCCCCCTGGTGGCTGAAAGAGGCCTATCAGGTAGTGTCGTCCTTAGATTTGGTGGGGCATCAAGGGAGAAGCCAGGCATCTCTGAAGGCTTCCATGGTCTAGGTTTTACGGATGGAGAATTAGAACGGGGGAGCACCTGATTTTTTGCATGAGAAGAGACTGACCTTATTGCTGAAGACGAAGAGATGGCCCCTGATGATGGTGACCTCGGCCTTACTGAAGGTGAAGGTCCATTTGGTACACTTGCTGTTGTAGCTGATTTACGAGTTGGTGTTGCTGCTCTGGATGTGGATTTTGGGGCAGGTACAGATGGTCGAGATGTTGGAGTAGAGGATCTTGAATTAGACCTAGATGTTGGTGCAGATCTTGTAGGAATTGTAGGCTTACTTGAAGTTGTGGAACGAGTAGGGGTTGCAGACCTTGAAGGTTTGGAAGACGTAGTCATTGGCGCTCTTGATGTTGCAGTTGAAGTTGTCCTAGATGAGTTGATTGGTGCTGATTTTGTGGTTGAAGTCGAGCTTGTCCTTGATGCTGCAGTTAAACTAGGGCGCCCTGTTGGTGTTGCAGGTCTTGAGCCAGAGCCCCCTGAGGATGATGGTCGTCGAAGTGATGCAGTTGATGTATTGAGGCCAGGCGATGAAGCTACCTGCCTAGATGATACATTGCTCCTTGCAGCAGCTTCTTGTGGGAGGTTTGCTAGCTACAATCATAATAACCAAAGGGAGAAGATAAGTGATTGTATATTCCCAGAAAGAAACCTAACCATCCTACACACACGTCAATGGAACGGTCAGGATATACATACCCTATAATGGAAATACGTTGCAAAGAAAGGAAAACAAAATAATCTGAAAATGGTAAAAAGTCTACAGTAAAAATAATAAAGTTCGATTGACCATTTCCAGAACAACTTCTTTCACTCATCAGAACATATCACATGAGGAATGATAATCTGAATATTTAACCTAACCTCTATCTAAATTAACAAAATTAAAGAACCAATAACTAATTCTTAGAAGATTGTTTGACCTTTTCTGCATTCAACTAAAAGCAAAGTGAGACCAAGAATCGCTGAACCACAGATTTAGTAAGGTGGCATTAAAGAAACAACCTTAACCTTTTGCAATAAGTAATTCAGCAGGAACCATATCCTTTTCCAAAACTCAGACTCTCAGAGTGAATATGGCATAATCAGTTAAAAGAAATAAAGTATCGATCCTTTTATGGATGAAGTGTTATCTTACCCTTGATTTCAGTGCCACAGGGCGAGGTTTAGATTCTCCTAGTTCACTCCTAACCATTTTCTGTGATTCCATCTCCAGTGAAGGAAAAAGGGGAGTACCAGGAGGAGTCAAGAGCCTGAAAAGCGGAGAACTACAACTATGAGTGCTAGAAAAACCAAATCTGTTTGACCAAAAAGTATGAAACAACTGAGCCTTTTCCCTATAAGTCTATAACATTCTAATAACAACATATTTACCATTCATGTGCAATATATTTGCACAGTTGGTCAGGTATTAGTGACTGCCTATTGTTGTTGCTAAAGCCAGCCACTACTGAGACACACAATTGCAAATTATTACAAAATTTCTTTATAATAGATGATTACACATCATTTGATAGTGACACTAATTGTGCAAAACAATGATGCAGCTTTCCAACTCTAGGACTATAGCACATTCAAAATTGCTAAATTTTGAATAATGACATATGTAAAAAGGACAGTTCATTTTTGTCAACTTAACATCTAGAGCAGATGTAACACTTTGCAGAAAATGAGCAAATCCATTAATTCAACATGTTTCATTACAATTAAATGAGCCAGCAGCTTGTTTAATTTGTGCACAAATAATGAAACTACTCCCCACTTCAGTGTTTAATTTTCACAATTTTATTTAATTAACAAAACTATTTATTATCTCGAATAATTAATAGTCACTAGACTACTTCTTCGAGGGTCAGAAAAATTAAAATATGACTATTAAAATGGGAATGTGGAAATATATTACCTTAAGATATAACCTCCTTTCTACTCTATAGTCTATACACAAGATTCTTTAAAGAAACAAATATGAAGATTTTTTTGTTATATGACCCTATTAGCAAACTAAAAGTGCTCAACCACCCATTTTTATTGTTCATGATACCTCTAGCTTTAAGTAGCTAAAAATCTCAGCAAAATACCCTTCAAGCTTTTATACCGGAATTAATATAGCTAACATAAACCAGCAATTTATAGCTCACATCAGTCAAACTAGCTTAATATAGCTAACATAAATCAGCAATTTTATGTCATCTAAGTACTTTCTCGCAAACTACACCACTACGCTAAAAATAAGAAACCATGGTAGGCAAAATGTCAATACTTTCTTTCTCACTCATAAATCAACATTACTCCCTACTCTTAGGACAGGACTAAACTAAAGTTTACAATTACAAAATGGAGTACTAAACATTACCAATCATAGTCATTTTTATCATTTTCCGAGTTCAGGAACTCATCAGTTGCAGTCTTTCTTGCATATGTGGTCGTCTCAAGATTAAATATAGGAGACATACCATTTCTTGGTCCTGGAAGTAACCAAAAAACAGCAATCAAGATTCCAACTAACATTTCGAAGGATAATTACAAACAACAAAACTGCAAATAATATAACCAATAAGTCAACTGTTCAATAATGCACTTTACAAAGAAGACAAAATCACTATTTTAATCATACAACGCTACAGTTGTGCCAAGAACACAATAACTACTCAGTAGCGGATTAGTCTTGTTCATGGACGCCTAAAAAAATTCAGAAATGAAAAAATAACATCGTAATTATACATTATCTATATGTTTTTACATTAAAAAATAACAATAATTGCGATTTTATGTATACGTTATGGTTGACCAAAATCGAAACTCTATAATCCGAACACTCACTACTAGTGTCCTAAATCCACCCCTGTAACTAGTCAACCGAAATCCATTGAAGAATTCTCAACCTAATCATTGCAATCAAACAAAAAATCCAAATCACCCAAACTATCCAAATAATATGAATAACAATAACATAAAACAAAATGTTGCATACCAACAGAAGAATCAAATTCATCAGACCCATCAATCAGCAATAAATTACGATCCTTTTCGCGTCTACGCATTTCCAGAAACAATGCAAGTTCATCATCCTTCTCTTTATTCATAGAAGCCCTCAAACTCTCCATTTGTTGACCCCTATAATTCCTATTCATCTTTCCCCCAAAAAATAAATAAAGTCACCAAAATTACTACTCAAAACTTCAAGAAAACTATTAAAACCCCAAAATTCAACCACAATATTAAAACCCTAACTTCTTCTTACCAAAAGCTCAAATCTTTTCCTCAGAATTAGCACAAAATGAAGCAATAAATTCTAAATCTTCAAAAAAATCCATAACCCATCACAAAAATTTGACATAATTTCCAGCTCTTGCTTTCCTAGGAATTTTAACGAGTCGAACCGGAAAGAACCCACATAATTTGAACTTGCTTGGTAATTATCGAGTCAAATAAAACCTTATTTTTTTAGTCGAATAAAACCTTATTGTTCGGGTTTTATGTAAACATACAAAATCTAAATAGTGAAAAGTCTAGTACTTGAAGAAGCAAAAAAAAAAATTGAAAAAAAAAATTATTTCCACTAAAACACTGTTTAATGAAAACAAAATATGTATATATATATATAAAGACTTGGAGAATTGGAGAGAGACAAGTTGAGAACATGGGGAAGTGTAAGAGAGAGAAATTGGATGAGCAATTTGAAAATAGAATGTGGAAGTTTGTGCAAATAAACTGAAAATTGAGGGGTTTAAGTGAGAATTTTTTTTTTTAAATTGCATTTATACCACCTTGTAATAAAAAATTGCATCGGATATAATCGATTCAATGTTTTGGATAAAATATTCCAAGTGAATCGGATATTATATTAATTAAATAATAATATATATTTGTATATTGGATTTATAATAAAACCTTATGTTGATAATTATTGAAATTATGTTTTTTATTGTCATCCTAATCATTTGAACATATATTAAGTAAATAAAAAAATGGTCAAATAGTATATTGAAATTGTAGAATGACTATTATTTGAATATATATCATTGGTTGATCGATAATTTCATTAAACAAAGTAGAAAAAAAGTATATTGAAAATGTAGAACTACAATTTTACATCTTTAGAATATGATATTTTGAAAACAATTTTTTTTGGCTAAAAGCAAGAAATAAAAAAAAATGAAGAAAATGCTAATTAAAAGAAATAAAATTATATTAATGAATGTATTTTTTATCATAAAATAAGAGGAGTGTATTGGAAACTACGAAGTATTTTATTAAAAGTATTAAAAACTCAATTTGTTATTAATAAATGTGTTGTGAGAAATTGAAAGAGGAATTTGGAAATTAACTAAAATTGAGGGGTTTAGGTGAGATTTTAAGAAAATATTACTCCTCATTCGCTTTGCATGTACTGTTGATAAATCCACAGTTGAGGTGGGCACCATTAATTCAACTACACGATTTTTGTGATTATTGGTTTGTTGTTTTGTCCTCTCTTTACGTTATCAGGTTGCTTTGATTGCATAATCATGAAAATACCCCTCTACATAGTCCACATGTTATTCTAGAATCATTCGATTTCGAAATTTCGAGATATTATCGAACCGAGCGACTCTAACGGCTTGTACAATCACAATCTGAGAAATTGTAAATAAGATGTAAGTCGGATTGTAACATTGATGAGTAATCTTGAAAAGTTGCTTGAAGTAGAGTCAGGCAAAGATGATTATGCAGGCGAACTTGCTCGGAAAACTCGAGAATCGAATCTGATAGTAGAGTCATATCTCAAATAATTGGACATATAAGTGCATGTGTGCATAAAGTTAAGAACAAGGAACGACAAGTGATAGATACCCAGCTAATCAACCACAATAGTATGAGCATCGTGAGAAGAAGTAGTTCTTCGAATTTGATCTTTCGAAGTGGTCTTAGATTTAGTGGGAGCTAGTATTCCGTCTTAACGTCATAAATAATCATTGTATAATGATAAGTTGAATCTAAGGCACAAAGATTAATCCTTGAAATCATTATCATGAATAATGATGATGTATATAAAATATACACATATTGTTACTATAAGTAACGAGCCTCGTTGGATTCATTTCTGATATAATGTTGTTATGGAGAGAACTTTGAATCGTGATAAAGTAAGAAAACCTCTAACGAGTCATGAAAACAGCAGTTGCAAAATTCACAGGCCGGTGTTACGTTGGAGCGGAATCGAAACGCGAGCAACTAGTATGTGTTTTTGAGTTGTGTTGATCGATTTACTTTTGGATCGAAAGGGAGGAGTATGAATACTCAGTAATCATGGGTTGACGAGTTTGAAAAGCTTGATTTGAAGGCGTAATACTAGGCAAATGGCCAGGTGTGAGAACTTGGAAGATAAATTATTTGTGTTAGAAGATTCTGTGAGCTTATGTTGAATGGCGATTAAGTAGACACAGTAAGAGGTTTTCGCCCAGATCTTTGGAAGAAATGTCTTTGGCCAGTATCGAAGCGTCGTCTAACGGGGAGGATTATAACGGCGTAGAGATCGGGTATACTCTGAAAGGTATAAATGGGAACACGACAATGTCTGATAGAATTCATACAACGGATAAATCGGTAGATTTACATGTCTTGGGGATTTAAAGGGTGATTTGAAGTGGCCGCCGTGAGGTATAGGATATCGCGTTAACATCATTACCAGGAAATTACTTGGGTGGCTGAGTTTGGTGACACATTTTAGCACCATAGGCTGGGCAGCCCAGAGATCGGTATAAAAGGGGAAATTCGTTTGATACTAATATCATAAATCATCAAGGGAAAGTGAGAGTGTTGAAATATGAGAAATCGAGATCTACATGGGAATGCGGATTGAACAATTTAGATTGTCTGACCGATTTAATCATTCAAGTTATATTCACATATCACATTATAAGTTGATATATATTAATTGTTTGAACGATTAATTGTTTTAGAAAATAAAGCGTATTGGCGTTAGGAGTTCACGATGCTTCTGCTTGTCTGAAGGTTCACATATATTAAATATAATATTAAGTTGTAATATTTAATATATTACTCTTGTCAGTCGTCACCAGAAGGTCATGTCGATAAATCGGCTAGCAATAAAATGTATTATAAACTTCCGAGTTTAAAATTGTAAATTGAGAAGAAAATATTGGGCGGAGAAAATGCGAGCCATGGACTCGAACTCGGCTCAGTTAGGTTTCCAGTAATGGGTCGGCTATTTGATGATGGAAAATAGTTGAAGTTTGGGTAGGACTTGGTTCTTTAAAACTCTCATGTGTTATCTACTTAAGTGTTATGTTCAAACACAATTACAATTACTGCTTTTGCTCATATTTTTTATTTGTAAGAAATCAAAAATTCTCTCTCTCCAGAACCCATATGGCCGAAATATCCCGAGGAGAAAATTAAGATTTTTCTTCCATAACTTTGTTCTATTTTATCTTTTGTCGTTAGTAGGCGTCACGGAAGTGGTTCGATAATTTATCGGTGTGGGCGTTCTTGGAGATACTACTATCTTTGGGTAGCCAGGATGATTCAATTTTGTTTTGCCAAAACTTGTGATTTGATTGACCCGAAAGATACGCACTTATAGCGGTTTGTTTATTGTTTTCGTCTGATCGGTAAGCGTTTTGGAATTCGTATCCATTAAGCTTAGAACTTATAATATGAATGTAAAACACTAACAGTATTCCAAGACCATATGAATTTCATATCTATATTCTCTTAAATCATTAATTAGAGGAATACATTTTGGCAAAAATGATGTTGAAATTCTTTAACATATAAAGTAGGGATTCGGTTTAGGCGAAACTAGAATCGAACTGTCTGTTAGTTCTTTGAAGACCAAACATAAATTGGTTCTGTTCTACTCAATTCGAATCCCATCGGTTTTGGTTTTGGCCCCAATTTCAAAACAAAAATAGCAATTTATAAAAATTATCAAATTTGAGTCTCAATTACCAAAATTAATTTAAATTCAATCAAATTTGGGCGAATTGTATGGTTGAGGTGGTTTGGGTGTTTAAAGAAAATTAATTGAAAATTGAGGAAATTGAATTCTTGAAAAATTGATTGAGTAATTGTATTGTTGAGGTAGAGAATCAAAGAGAGAAAGAGAGAGTGAATAATCTGGTGGTGGTGGAGGAGCGGACTGGTGGTGGTAGAAGCTTGAGGCTGCACTTAGACTTGAAAGTTCGAGCACGAGACAAGCTGGAGGTGGTGAATTCATATGCATGTTTTGGAGGAGAAAGATCATTTTTTGTAGTAGAAAATAGGTGAACCATTAGGACAAAAAAGCGTCAAGCTGGTAGTGGTGAATTCTTTGGAGTTGATGAATTGATTAAGAAAAGAGGTGAAATTGAAAGTTAGATATGCGAGATATATTGTTTCACGTTTCACAATATATAAATATATATATATATATATATATATATAAATATATATATATTGCACAATGGGTTCGGTCAAGTTCCAGAATCGAGAAAATGGTGATATAAAATCGGTGCTGAAAGTAGAGCCTGGAAATTATGAATTGTCTGATAGGTTGATTAATATATATATATATATATATATATATATATATATATATATATATATATATATATGTGAATTGCACAATGGGTTCGATTAAGTTCCAGAACTGATAAAACCGATATAAAATCAGTTCTCTTAAAGGCCGAACCTAAATTGATTCTTTCGAAAATTTCGGTTATTTTCAGTTCGATTCGGATTTTGTATGCGCTTAACAAAATGCTCTACTGACCAAGTAATCAATACCGTTACCCTTACTAATTGAAACATTAGAAGAGGTCATTTGACCCATTCTCACAACTTCCGATTCCTCACGCGTATTAGATTGTATAATAAGTATACTTTCATTAAAAATCGAACACACCGTTATTTTAATATCTCATATATTTTTGACATATTTCCTCTTGTTAGGATTTAAGCCAAAGAATGAGATGGATGGTTTCATGCCATAGATGAACTACTAAAAAGCTGACAAACTATAATGTCGACTCGCGCTTTCGTCTGCGATTAAAAATAAAGGCTATCCGTAAAGGCATCGTGTGATTTCTCCGCCGTATTGCCGAAGTCATGGCTGGATGCATGAGAGGGGCCAGATTAGGATGGCGGTTTCATCGTTTTTTTTTGCTGAAAGGCCAACCTAGGGTAGCCGTTAGTGCAGAGGTACATTATCGAGCCGAGCCGGAGCTGAACTCCGAGTTAGCTTACTTGATGCAAATTTCAAATTTTAAAGTTATAAAATGCATAAAAAATAATAGAGATGAACATTAGTTGTGAATAGATAAATTGAATGTGTACATTAAGCATATTATAACAAAAAAGAGCTAAATCATAATAAACATCTTATCTTATAGCAAAGAATTAAATCATGTATGTGTCGTCAGCCGGTATCGGCCCGTGGCAGCAATGAGTCGACTCAAGCCCGAGGCCGAGCCGAGCCCTCGGTTGAAAGACCAATGTCCAAGTGTTATGCATTGTTGGTACCTAGCAAGTCCTATTTGGACACATCGAAGACTCGAGTCATAACCAACATTTTCCTGTACTTGTATTAGCCGGCAATAAATATTCACATACAAATCTGCGTCTTCTCTTTGCCTATAAATAATTAATTACTCCAAATCATTTTCGCATGGCAGAGATTCATGTAGCGCGTGCGAAAGCAAACAGAGATTATTGCTCAGTACACACAACCGCCTTAGCAGGAGGTACAACAATCGCCAATTCTGATGATCCATTAACCACTCTCAAGCTTTGCACCATTGTACCTCTTCGTCTCTTCCGTGATTCTGTCACGGCTGCCTCCATCGCCTTCGGTAACTACGACACGCATTTCGATTTAACTCGACTTTGATCGATTCGATCTCCTTCGATATGTATGAATTATTTATTACTAGGACCAGTCGCGGAAACTGAATTTTTATATAAAAAGATAAAAATTAAGTTAGGGAGTGCAATGGAGGTAAATTGAGCTGAATGTTTTAAAATGTTGTTTTTATATTTTTTGTTTTTTCTAGGTGAATCGAGGTGAAACAAATTTTAAAAATAGTACTACCTCCATCCGTAAAACATTTTCATATTTGAATTTTTCATGGGAAAGATTAACAAATTTTACGATATTGATTGACATTTTCATATTTGAATTGAATCAAAATTATCAAGTTAATAGTAAGTATATTGAAAATAATAAGTATATTTTTTAAAATAAATATATGACACATTAAAATTTATTTGAGTTCAAAATTGAAAAAAGTAAATGTGACAATTTTTTAGGGGAGTATTTACCTCTATTACACTTGCTTTTGAGGGTAGTGATTTTAGGATGAGTGCAAGTGAATCTATTCCTCTGCTCAAACAATTTTAAGAACCAAAAAGGATGAATGAGAGATATCTCCATTCAACTATATTCACCCCAAAAATCATTGATAAACAATATTATAATTAAAAATCATTAAACCAAAGGGATATAAAAAGAATTAAGCAAAATCTTGTTGTGGCTATATGAAAATAGTTTAGTGGGAACAACCAAATAATTTTTGAAAAATGTGTGGTAAAATTTATGTTAATTTTTGAAAAAATTAAGGGGTGACTCCCCAGTTCCTCCCTAGTTCCGCCACTAACTACCTCCATTTCAAAAAAGGGTCAAGTTTGTGTTTTAATGGTCAAAATTAATAAACTTTGTAATCTCAATTGACACGCACAACTTTCATGTTGATAGTATAAGATGTTGAAATATTATCTTTTGATCATTGCTGACCTAATATTATCCAATATATACAAATATATTTGAGTTCAAATGTTAAAAGTCGACCATTAGAATTCAAAACTATATGTACTACATGATCTATTTAAAACACTAGAGGATTTGTTGAAATGGAGGGAATTCTATGTAGAGATTTCAGTGACCTCCTGATGTTTCTTTTTCAAAGATGGAATGCGAACCAAGTAGTGGTGTAAATGGATCATAGATTTGGATTATTGCGTTATAGGTGAGTTAAGGATTCAAGTACCGTTAGAAGGCAATCATGGCCTAACTATATATACACCTTAATGTCTTAATTCTCATTTTTGAACTACGAAACGTAGATAATTGACTACTTTATTGAACTTACTTGATGAAAGAATATTTAAAGACAAAATATAATGATATTTTTCTGTATGGTTTTGTTATTATATCCAAAAAGATATTAATGGTCAAACTTAAGGTTTGAAAAAGTCAAGCAACTTTGAAATGACCGGAGTATATATAATGGCGATGGATTTGGAACACAGGAAAAGTTCGATAGTTCTGTTTAAGTGTTGGATGATAATTTAGGGTGCACGAGTATTCTAGCTGTTCTTAACATCAGAAACTTATGATAATGTAGTTAAAAGTCGTTCTCTGGATTAAAAAAGGATGAAGTCTGCTTTGGAATGTAACAGCTCCCTTGAACATTGGTTATTTGCACTAGTGAAAATGTTTTCACAACAATGAGTCAAGTTAATTTACAAACTAACCTGGCAATGATAAATGTATGTTTACCTTTTAGTTACGTGCTGCTATCATTAATGCTGTATGATCGAGATGTCTTATTAGATGTCTCTTTTTTATTCGCTCTGATTGTTCCTTTTGAAATTCTTTTTTTTATAGTTCTCATTTGATGAGATCCGTATGGTCATTGCACTTTATTTTTATGATACTGAAAATGTATTCTTGTAGCTGTATGAATGCTATCAGAGTTGGATGATTTTGAGCATTGATATTGAGTTGGAGAAGCCCAAGTGGGAACTCTACATGAAACAATAAAGTTGAAGTATGCCATAACTTAAAAATAAATAGAATCAATTGTAAAACTCAGGTAATACATGAAACAATAAAGTTGAAGTATGCCATAACTTATAGTTCCGTACCTCAATACCTCGCGCTTCTCTCCAAAATAGGAGGGTTAAATTTGATGATGTTGGATATGACACACACAACACATGACATGTAGGTTTTGCTCCGTACCTCCATTATACTTCCCCTCTGGCACCAATTAAGTATAAAGTCCCTTATACCTCGTATGAAGCAAAGCCTTAATTATGCGGAAATAGTGTAAATATCATTGTGTTTAAATTACTAGAGGTATTCTTGTCAATGTCTATCAGTTACTGTTAACTGGTAAGAGTTACTTGGGTACTAAGAAGAAGGATACTAAAGACAAACGATAAGAGAGGAAAAGTATGATACACAATTGGAAGGTATTATTACCCTTTTTCTAGGATAAAGGGTGAGTCAAGTGTACCTGTATAATCTGATTGATGATGAATAATATTTCTACGGTACTTGTTTGAGATTACAAAAAGACATCTGCTTTTAGAGGTTGCCGTGCCTATTCTCTTGCTTGTGGAATAGTTTGAAACTGTCAAATGAACTCTCAGGATTCTTCCTGCAACTTTTGTGTAAAGTGATAACATCCAGTCTTGTTATAGTTGACTTTAACTTCTCGTGTTCTGTTAGATTATGAATATTCACTATGGGGATTGCCAGAGAATAGTTCAGAAAGGTTAAAAGTCAAACGTGAAGTGCACATAAGGAGTGCTTCTAAGCTTCAAGAACTTTGTTTTAGAAATGGTGGGATATATATTAAACTTGGACAACACATAAGTCAGCTGGTAAGTATTTTCCTGAAAACATTGTTTCTAAATATTGATTTTTGGCATAAATTTGTAGTAACTCGGTAACTTTTTTTATTCATCATTTAATAGTTTTATTGTCAACCTTCAAGTCCAACATATTATGCCTTGTTCAGGAGTATTTAGTTCCTGATGAGTATGTACAAATTATGCGAGAATCCATGTTGAACAAATGTCCAGTTTCGTCTTACGATCAAGTTCGTGAAGTTATCAAAAAAGAGCTTGGTGGGTTTCCTGACGAGGTATGTAGTCTGAATCTTACATTAAAATGAAAGAGATAAAAGATCTTATAGGTTACATACTAATTGTTACTGTCAGATTATCAACATTTTTAATGTAAGGGTTGAATATCACTAGCTTCTTTGTCTGGATATTTTTGAATTATTTAGTTAAGTGGACAAATTGTGTAATAGAACCAAAATGGGAGAGGGCCATGGAAGCCCTTGAACAAGACCAGACCATTTTTAGCTTTAGATAATGTAAAAGACCTCAAAATGAAAGCAAAACTATCTTAAGTAAAAGAAGCTTTACCAAGTAAGTTGCCAACTTTGAAGGAAGTACTGAGCTGAGTAAATAAAGTTCCTAGGTTCTTCAGGTCCCATAAATGTGAACAGAATAAAAAAGAAAATACAAAAACAGTGTGATATATGCTTCCACAATTCCCCAATTATGTGCTGATCCGAATTCCAAACTGTCTATGTTATGAATTACAGTTTCTGCCAAGTTATCTCGTTTTTTTTCAAAGCTTTTATGAATATTATCTTAGCTCTCACTACATATATCTTTTGACAGATTTTCATGGAGTTCGATCCAGTTCCAATAGCAAGCGCTTCTCTTGCACAAGTTCACGTTGCTCAGACACAGGATGGGCAAAAAGTTGCTGTGAAGGTTAAGTATGTTATATGCTTGTGTGGTAATATAAAAAATGTATTAATGTTCTGATGATCAAATTCGTTATATGTATTGGACCAGGTCCAGCACACTCACATGACTGATACTGCAGCAGCAGACTATGCAACTGTAGAGTTTCTAGTTAACACAGTACATCTATTTTTCCCTTCTTTTGATTACAGGTATTTTCTATTCATTTTTATATCCTTAATTTGATATATAACTGTGTTATCCTCGAGTTTGCTCAACTAGTGTTGTGATCTTCTCACCTTCTTATAGTCCTTACTCGTTACATGGTATTTCTTACTGTTATGCAGGTGGTTGGTTAATGAAGTGCGTGAAAGTTTACCTAAGGTCAGATTCTAATTAATGCTCACTCTTATTACTTTCACCCCAACAAGGTCTTTTCTTTGTTTTGTCGGATTAAGATAAGAACATTACGAATCCAACAAAATCCCAAAACATCCATGAGAATTTAACTTCAATCAATTATACTCTTTGGATTATTTCTAATGCTGGTGAGCATTCTATACGGTCAACACCCACATATGATATTATTTTACTTAATGAAGGATGAAATGTTTTTAGTCTGTATTTTTGTTGTCTGTTCCGGTTTTGATTGTGTCTAAACTTGGATTACTGCCAACCTCAAATTGTTGGTTTAATGGGAAGTTAAAGATCTGGTTGTAATGTTCTAGATTTTGGATGCTATGATTTATGAGTCTTAAAGTCGATGATTTTCTTTTTAAACCAAGAAGTGTAGTCTTAGGGACTCGAATTAAGGATACTATTAAATACCAATATCTCATGCCGAATTTTCCATTGGAAGCTCACTTTTAGAACTCTCTGTTTTTATTGTTTTTATAGATTTTCTCTGAGAAAACCAGCATCTTTTATCCACGGAACACTATTTCTGTATTTAAGAAAAAATGAAACAAGAAAATGAGAGGAATGTCCTAACTAAACAGACCCTAAGGGTCTGCGCTTTTTCTTCCTTGGATTTTTACCTTCTAGTTTATGTGCCAATAAAACTGAGCATCAGAAATTTCTATATACTTTACATCATTATATTGGTTCATAGTAATGAAACTTTTGAATATTTATTTTGGCTATCAGGAACTAGATTTTTTGGTTGAGGCCAAGAATAGCTTGAAATGCATGGATAACTTCCGAAGGTTATCTCCTCATATTGCAGACTATGTTTATGCCCCTAAAGTGAATTGGGATTTAAGCTCCTCAAAGTTGCTAACAATGGAATTTGTTGATGGACCACTCATAAATGATCTGAAGACCATTCAAAGGCTAGGAATTAATCCAAGAGATGTCTCTAAGTTGGTACGTTTGTGTCATAGTAGATATATTGCATTCAAACCTTGCATGGGGATCGGGTGGAGCAATAGGACAAGGAATTGTCAGAATGATAATATGTGCGTATATCTGGCATCACAGGCAATAACAATAACATGCCCTAGTGTCTCTAAAGAGACTCTCACCTAAGCAAGGAGTAGGGGAGGTTTCAACTGTAGCAGACTTACCTCTATGATAACAGAAAGGCTGTTACCAAATTGACCCAATGTAAAGTGAAATGACTATTTACTGAAATAACTTGTGCAGTAATAATTACTTATCTTCATATTTTTAACAACTGTTTCAACCTTTATCATTTCATACTATTTTAATATTACAAATTTCCACCTATTGGTTGGTCCGTGCAACATCAATTGGCTGAAATGATTTAATTCCTGTACAATTACCTTAAAGCTTCATGATGTCCTTTTATATTTCTATTATAAAGGGATCATGATAATATTTTAATTCATTTTCTTAGGTTAGTCAAACTTTTGCGGAAATGATGTTCAGACATGGTTTTGTTCACTGTGATCCGCATGCTGCCAATCTGATAGTTCGACCTATGCCTTCAGGAAAAAGTAGCTTATTTGGTGAGTTGTCTATGTGTGTAGCTGTGTATATATGTGTGTGATGTCTGACATCTGCTCCTTTTTTAGTCTCTCTCTGGCTCCTCTCCTTCTCTTCAATCTGGCATACATGACGGATGTAATAGTGGTATTACCTACTATACTGCTGCAGTGGATATTATGTGATTGTTATTTGTCCATGAATAAGCCTAATTGGAAATGTTTTACACCGTACCGAATTGAATCAGAAATTTATAAACACTTCACAATGAAAAATATCACTGCCGACCTTTATTGTGGGTAGTATGGGAAATTATCTTGCATTTCTCGAGATGCGGAGCAAGTACTATTAAATAGAGAGGACAAAAGGACAATAAAAAATTATTGGATAACTGGGTTTGAGTTGTCAAATTTAGGTAGTAGTTAAAAAAAACCTGTGTACTTGGAGAACTAAAGTTGAGCTGCTATTTGAACATTTTTAGAGTTTTAGTACTTTGTTAACCTCACATGAGTTTTTGACAACGCTGATGTGAATACTGCATTGCTGCTATTGACTGATCCAAGCGATATTGGACTTGATAACCTGACCACATTTCTCTTGTATTTCTTTTTATATTTAAACTCTGAGAGTGCTATTTATGGTTTGCCTGATGACATTTCCTTCATAAATGTTACAGTATCCCTTTGGTAGGTTGCAGTTCAGAAGAATTTTGACCTTGTCACCATCTTTTTAGTTATAGCATTGTTGCTATCATTATATTTTAGTTTGGAATGCATCGATTTTCTTTGAACTTTAATGCCACTCCCTTTCTTCATGTTTAGGCAAGAAAAAACCTCAACTAGTATTACTAGACCATGGCCTCTACAAGGAACTAGATGACTCCATGAGAATCAACTATGCCGCACTGTGGAAGGTGCAATTTTGTTCCTCAGGCATTTGGAGCTCCACCCATGCTTTCCTGTTTTCTTTCCACATGTTCTAACTTCACATTAACAAATATGATGCAGGGATTAATTTTTTCTGATGCTAAAACTATAAAAGAAAATAGTATAAAGCTGGGTGCTGGTGAGGATCTTTGTGTACTTTTTGCTGGGATTCTCACAATGAGGCCCTGGAATAGAGTCATAAATCCTTCTGTCGATCATTTGGTAATCCATGGGACTGATCATTCAGAACTTCAGGTGATGCTCGTGCTGGAATTTATTCAACATTTTGTTTAATTTATGGGTTTCCATAATCTCACTGAGCTATGCAACCATATGACTCAATCGATTGTGTTATTTATGCAAAGAAACCCATTGTTCTGTGGCTTACAACCACCAAACACCCACCACAACCAATAAGAGTAAAAATAAAATAAAAAAGGTCTTCACCCTGAAACGTTTGTGAGCATAACTACAAGCATCTGAGAGTGATGGTTTGCTTAAATAGAGCAAGTGCTTGATTTAAGATTTTTTATTTCCCACCTCAGCCATAGGCTTATGTTAAACTAGTCATATACAAGTTTAGTTTTGTTGCCTTTGGACTTTTAAGGATTTATAATTCTCGTTCTTGCCTAATTACATGGGAGGTGTAACACAATATACACGCTAAGTGAAATGTATACTTCCCTTCATTATCACTGCACCTTCTTTCAAGTCAAAATAGGTCGAATGGATACTTTGGGAAGGTTGAGCGTGTAAACTCCTATTCTGAAAACCTGTTTTTCTTTTTCATTTTTTGTCTTTTGTGCTAAGGACAACCTTTTTAAGTTTATTGGATGGACCTTATGATATTTTCTTTCTGCAGATGTATGCTTCTCAATATTTTTCTGAGATCAATGAACTTCTGAGGAGATTACCCCGAGTTATCCTCCTAATGCTTAAAACCAATGATTGCTTACGAGCAGTAAATAATTCCCTGGTAAGGATTAAATCAATCATTCATATTTTTGCAGCTATATCATATTTCATGAAATCGCATTGGGCCTAGACACGTTTGACTTACTTTTTTCAGATTTCAAGACTGGCTTTTTTTCTAGACTACAACTTTTTGTTTTCCATTTAAAGATTTTAAGTTATCTGGCTCTTAGAGATCATGGAATAAATTAAAATGGCTCATTACACTACCTATGTTTCTTATATGTTGTGAAGTACTCCGAAATAGATAGTCTTTGCCCTTCATCTTGGGTCTATCCGGAAACAGATCCATGTTTCTTATTTGCAAGATTGGGGTAATAGCTGCTCCATTAGGGGAAATTTCTTATTATCATTTTGTTAAACTTCAAGATTTTGATTCGCAGCTGCAAGGGTCGTCGCTTGAAACCTTTTTCATTGTTGGAAGTGTATCGTCAAAAGCAGTCATTGAGGCAAAATTCTCTCAACGGCTTTCTCTTTTATCCTGGCTAAATGCTTGGTTGGAAAAGATTTCAGTAGACGCTCGTCTTCTGGGCATGCAAATAGCCTTATGGATTTTGCAACTTCAGAGATCTCTGACATTGTAAATCAAGTGAGAAAGTTTCATTTTGGGACAACAGCCCATAAAATTTTGAAGATTGATTAGTGTCAAGTAATTTGATATGTATCTTACCCCTTTGATGCCGGAATATATGAAAAGATATAGGAGAGATTAACTTATTCTTTTTTGTTGATACATCCATTTTTATCATACTCGTCGCTCAAAGAAGCCGACATTGTAGGTTCCTATATAAAAATGAATACTGAGAATGTAATTGCACATTCATTAAGGTTGAATGTGCAATTCTGAATTGTGCATCTGTGAATCAAATATAAATACTCTTCACTGTCCTTGAAAGTGAAAGAGGACCATTATTTCTATTTTTGCTTTGTACATTTTTATTTGATTGTACGAAGTTGTGCAGAAATAATGGTAAAATTCGTGATTTTATTGTTATAATTATAAAAAATTATAAAAAATTGTAATAGATCATTTTTTTTCTTAAAATAAACTTTTTTATCTTGTAAAGAGAATAAATTTTCTAAAATTATAAATCATAATTGTTTTCATTTTTTGTTTTTCAATTTTTTTTTATGTACTCTCCTTGCAATTATTATTAATTTGAGTTTAAACATCTGAAGAACTTTTGATATTGTCGTAATTTTAGATGTCTTTTCTTAGCAGTTAAATCTTTCTCTGCTTCATGCGTATTGTTATTGGCATTGTTTTTTAGCAACTCCACTTCTTAATTTGATGTTGGGAGATAATTTGGTATTATTAAGTTTTCTATTTTAAGCTTAAAGTGAACAATGTAGGCCGTATAAAAATAGTTGAATTAGAAGTTTTTGAACCGGGGATTTTCATGTAGTGTAAATTTGATCCACTTGTCGTATTATAGGATTTTGATTTTTTCCATTCGGTAATTTGGTAAACTATGACAAAATTTTATTTTTAGTTTCTGGTTTAACTTCGCTGAAAAGTTATATACAATTATGAATTTATAAATATGAAGGATATAAATGTAACTTTACACCAAAATTAGAGTGTGGTTATCACTTAAGCTAATTAGATGCTTTTACACTACTAAAGAAACAATCTCATTCATCGTCTGATTAACGGCAAGGTACATGATTAAATTAGAAGTTATATCTAGAAATCATGTTGCATATATTGTCTTGTATCAATAGTCAAAATTATTTAAAACTCAATCAACAAAACTCAAAATTTATGAATATCTGGCATCATATAAGACTTTACAAATTGTTACATTGTTTATTTTTGATAGTTAAAATTATTTGGCACCAACCGTCAAAATGCAAAACTTATGAATATTACATATAAATCCATCTCTAAACAATCGTTTAATTTCTTTTCAATAGTAAAATTTATTGTCTTTTTGAAATAACAAAAATAAAATTTACATGAATACTAAATGCGATTATCTCTCAAAAGATTGTTCGATTTTATTTCAATAATGAAAATTATTTAAAAAGCTTAACCATCAAATACAAAATTTATAAATCTTACGCCACTATGTCAAACTCTAAAAAGATCATTCAATTTTTCTTTTTCAACAACCAATAAAATTCAAAACTTATGATTACTACACAGTTCCTACATACCTTCGTCCCTAAGAGATTGTTCAATTTTCTCTTTCCAATAGACAAAATTAATAAATTTTATGATATTAATTGACATATACAACTTTGATTTGAACCTAATTTATCATGTTAATAGTAAATTATGTTGAACGCGATATATGTTGATATAGCTTTACAAAGCATTTGAGATTTCAAAATTAAAAGTTAACTCGCTAAAGAGTATTTAAGTCATTGCTATATAATTTAAATAAAAAGGATAAGATAACTCAAGAAGCACTTTTTTATTATTAAAATCTAACGAACAAAATTCTATTGGTGTAATTCAGAGCCTTATTAGGTGGGGGTGAATATATAACTTTGATTTTGTCAAAATTATTCTTCTGCTCGTCATAATTCTTCGGCTTTTTGAAACTTTTGTTGTACTTAACTAAGTTTGGCCAGTAGATATTTTTTTTTTTGTATTACATATAATTCTTGATGAAGCGCTTAAATGAAAAATCATTTATTATTTTCATTGATATATTTTTTTATCGGATAATATTCAACACAAACAAATATATTTAAGGTCGAATTCGAATTCTATTTATAAAAAGTGGACGTCTTCTATAAATGGAGGAGTATTTTAGTAAATAGTATTCAAAATATTAGTATTTTATATTTTAAAAAAATATTATAATATTATATATAAAAGATACTTTGAATTTAGCCAATAGTATTTTAAATATTTTCACTATATATTACTACGTATATAATATAGTAATCTTATAATAAAAGAATATAAATTAAAATAATTGATTGAGAAACTAAAAAGATCAACTCAAGCCAAGCGATGTTTATCAAGCTAAGTTTTTCGAAATATGGTAAAGAAAAGGTAGGACCATTCTCTAACTCAACTCCAACTATCGTTAAAATACAAAATAGACATAAATAAGATAGCACAAAAATACAACCACGTCAATAATCGAGCACTTATTTCAGTTATCTGTAAAAACGGACATGAAAGAAAATAAAGAAATAGTTGTAGCCTATAGTGTCCTTTTTAGAGTAGAAGTTTGAATATATTTTATTCGAATAAGTGTTTTAAAAGACATCAATGTCCTTCATTAATAATCAGCTTGTAATTCTTAATAAAAGAATTATTTTAAGATAAGTTGTCGCATGAAAAAGAAGAAATTAGGAATATGATCCAGTTCTATCAAAGAATCCAAGATATACCTCGTATCAATTTTATGCATGTGCTATGTATTGTCATTATAGTTTAAAGTATACATTTTTGTCAAATAAATATTATTTCATACTCATTTAAATAGTATGTATAGAAATTAGGATGACAAAGTTTATGAAGAAGTAGGGAAACCTCCTTTATTGTTTTACGTTAATAAAGAGTATTATATAATATACAATGAAAAATATTTAAAATATTAATATATTTAACTTATTTTACTAAAAATATTATAATTTGCTGTTCAAATCAATGTTATGTATATCAACATATAATATTTTAGAGATGGATGTGAAATTTGTAATATTGAACGTATTTTACTAAAAATATTATAATTTGTTATTCAAATCAATATTATGTATATCAACATATAAAATTTTCAACTTAAATATGGTAATTTTGATTGAAGTTGTATATCAATTATTAATGTCATAAAATTTGTTAATTTTGGTATTGAAGAAGAAAATCTGTAGCGTGAAGGTAATAAGTAATATAGTAATCATAAGTTATCAATTTTGTTGGTAGAGTTTTAAATAATTGTACTATTGAAAAAATAATTGAGCGATCTTTTGGAGAACGACGACATATTTAGTATTTATAAATTTTGAATTTTGGTGGTTGAATTTTTAAATAATTTTGACTATTGAAAAAGAAAATCCATGAACATTTTAGAGATTGAGGTAGTATGCAGTCTTCATAATTTAGATTAAGAAAAATTCAAAGTAGTAAAAAATACATTGAAAATATAGAATATGATCGATTGAAGCTATACTATTGGTTGGTTAATCTTCGAAAAAGTAGTCGAAATGCATTGAAAATGTATAAGTATTCTGATTTATTATGTTAAGCAGCCAAGTATTTTGAAACGAAAAATTGAAAATTTAAAACATCAACTAAAAAAATAGAGAAAGTATACTCTATAAATGGGCATGAGTAAATTCAATAATATAAAAATAGCATGAACGAACTACACTAAAAAACAAAAATAAAAAAAATTTATATTTTAATAAAAAAATTTAAAAATATTTAAGTTCAAATTTTAAAATTCAAATTTTAAATAATGAATTATTAGAATTTAAAATTAACGATATATCCAAAAGAGGATTTCTAAAGAAAGATGGGTTGGAGGTTTGATGTAATGTAATATATATGTCATTATATCTATTTTTGTGTAAATATGCATTCATGTATGTTATTTGATGCTTATAACAAAATGTACATGTTATTTATTTGATGTTGTCGCTGGGTACATATATCAAAATTGCACATATATAAGCATTATTATATGTATCTATGTATATATAGATATAGATATAGATACAAAAGAATGTATTGTTTTAAGAGTTTGTTTCTTTTTTAGTGTGATTGTGATTCAAAAATATCCTCATTAAATAACTTGCACGTAATGCCAAAATAATGAAGGACAAGAACGTATTTATCTAATTAAACAATAGAACAAAATTCTTTTATAAATAGGATACATAATTCATAAAAAACAAAAGTCAATATTATTAGAGTTTGTTCATTGACGACCTCAACTTTATTAGAAGCTTGACACTATTTATTCCGGCGACTAAGTTTTGTTAATTCCTGCGATTGCTATGTGATTATCATCTAAACAAATGGCAATAAAAGTTAAAAGAGTTACAATTTATGTAGAATTATAGTTGTAGTGTCCTTTTTAGAGTAGAAGTTTGAATATCTTTTTATTAGGATGAAACAATGTTCTTCATTAATAATTAAAATAATATGATTAAGTAGCAAGGAGGTATTTTAATCAGTTCGATGTCATGAAAAATAAAAAGCAATTTCTTAAAGATTAACTAGAAGTGATTTTCTATATATATAGATATGAATGCTAAATTTATGCAAGGTGAAGCGGCCGTGATAAATCGATAACGTTATTATTAATCCCCAACAACGTAAGACGGTTGAATGAGTAGCATTTGCATTAATCTGGGTATTGTTAAAAGCAGTATGAATATCTATTATCGTTTCTGACATAAATAGCAGCAATTTCTCTATTTCAAGGGACTTTAAGGGGCACGAAAATAGGTAAGTTAGTAACACAAGTACACAACTCTTCATACTTCCAATATCAATTCTAATTTGAAGCGGACAAATTATAATAAAGCAACTCAAACTTGAAATTGACTTTCATCTAATTTGATTTTTGTTGAATATACATTTCTTTATTTGAAAGGGATTTATGTTCACAAACATCAAATTGACTTAATAGTTATGAGTTTTTCTCAGCCTTAAAGATCTTGGTTCAATATTCATCCATAAAAGAGAATGAAGGGTTTGTTGTTTAAAATAAATAAAAACACAAGCAAGTACGAACATAACACATGTAAAATGAAGTATATCAAGATATCAGCTTATGCGTGTGGTTGGCAAAATAAAAAGCTAATGCTACTACTTCCTTAGGGAAAGGTTTTAAGTCGAAATAAGGTACAATCGGAACACCAATTAAACATGGGGAATAAGTCACAAAGGTACTTCACCGCTGTCAGCTATGACGACCTGTCCTTTTGGCACTCCACTTCGTTTCCCTTCGGATTCAATCTTGAAGACCACATCCATCCCAGAAAGCACTTTGCCAAAGACAACATGATGCCCGTCGAGCCAGTTGAAGTGAAGAATTAGGAGAAATCTTAATTGAGTGGATTCCATCAATTAAGTATGAGTTGATGAGAACTCAATTCAGAGAATCCCATCCGAGATGCAGCTACAAAAAAGAATCTATAGTTACCAGTTTGTGATGACAGTTGTGATGAAGAATTGTGACCCATTGGTGTCTGGTCCCGCATTCGCCATGGATAGGATTCCTGCATCAAGAATATAAGTCAAGCATAGTAGCCTGCTGAACTTACAGTGTTATCAGAAGGCATTTATGATTTGTGTTTCGTTCGGGTATGCGGAAATTGGGTAGCCATTCTTCATTTAGTTCACAATGGAAAAAGATGGATGGAACTTCACCTGGAACAGTGTGCTTCAGTTTAAAGTTCTCATCAGGAAAATTTTCACCATAGATCGACTCCCCACCTCGTCCATCACCTAGAGTGAAGTCACCCCCTTGAATCATAAAGCTTGGTATGATCCTGTGGAACTTGCTTCCTTTGTAATAGAGGGGCTTCCCACTCTGTCCAGTTCCCTTCTCTCCTGCAGTTACAACAATTCATTGCAAGGTATCGTACAAACTGACAAAAATGTTTCACATTTACAGTTTAAGTTGCCTGAAGCAAATAGCATTGTGCGAAAGTAACTTATTTGGCTTATGAAACAAGAATTAACTGAACTTCTCCGTTCACAGTCTGACGTATATTAAAGGAAGCATATAGCATTGTGCGAAAGTAACTTATTTGGCTTATGAATCACAAATTGAAAAACTGAACTTCTTCGTTAACAGTCTGACTTATATTAAAGGAGACGTATATGTGTATCACAAATGAAGCTTGAATGTAGCATATGTGAATAGATTTTTATTTCACCTAGCTACTAACAATTTTGAAGAGTGTAGCAATCCAACATTGAATAAGCTAATATAAGGGAACAAAAGTTACTTGGCTACCCGTACAAAGAGCCCGGAAATTCTCTGCAGGAAAATCAAATCAAAGACATATTAGACAACCTGCAAAATGGAATAGCACGAGAAAAACTGCAGCAATATAGAATCGACATACCAGCTGTCTTTGGAACTACCTTCCCAAATAGACCCATCACAATCCTGCCTGAATGAAGAATAAAGAAATCTTTTGTCAAAATATTTTTAGAAATATTATAGCAGATGTATGGATACAATATGTGTGATAACGAGCCTTCTATTATGATTTGTGAAAGGACAACCAAGATCAACATGCCCCCATGCCTCTTAAGAGAGTCCCGCCTAAGCGGGGTAAGGAAGGGTCGGATAGCGTGGAACCTAACCCCTGAAGAGACTCCCGGATTTACCAAAGGCACAACTATTTTCAGCCTTTTTGACCATCTTCGTTTATTTATTTATCGATTGGTGTCCGAGTTCAACTTTTCAGATCCCGACATCTCCCATAACTTCTTCTACATTGAGAAGGGAAGAAGACCGTTCTTGATCCATCGTCTGATTTGAGAAACTTAAGACATGCTAGGATGATTGGGAAATAATAGAGAAGAATCAGATTTATTATGTTTCCTGTTGAAGCGATTATATGTATTGGTGTGTACAAGCATCATTATTAATGAGTTGATTCGCAGGGACAAAATAGAGATTCAACATATTTTTCGAAATATGAAAGTTGCTCTGGCATTATCGATAGCATTAAATTTAAGCTTATTTCCATGAACATTCTCCTCTGCTAATAGAGTGCAGACATTATGTTATTACTTAGAGATAAAATTCGCATACCCACTCACTCTTATGCTGCTACTACTTTTCTCACAAATATACCGGCCACCTTTTTCATTCATTTTCTGTATAGTTTCACTGCCTCACAATAACAACCAGAAAAACAAAGAGCAGAGAAAAGTGGGTGGCGGGGCAGGCTAAGCCAATTAAACTTAACTTGCAAAAGTTATATATCAATTGGTGTAACAAAAATGTTCACAAGTAACAAAATGAAAATATGAATGAATTTATAGTTAGATATGGTAGTAATCCCAATCATGTCACAATTAAATAAGACTTAGTTTGTTTTAGATTACAACATACATCATGCCCCAATGCCTCTAAGTGACTTCGCCTCGAATTTTATAAAGGAATGATAAGACGCAACTTACGCCGCTGGCGTTATGGCATCGCTTCCGAATCACCCAACATCGACCGCCACTATCTACTACTTCAAATGTGCTAACCGGTGAGGTAGCCCTGCTTGATTTACTCCATTATAATATAAAATCTTTGGCTAAAAGAATCTATTGCTTATTCAAACAATTATTTTGTCAAAATAATCCAAACTAAAGCTAAACACCAGAAAGCTTCACTCCAAAAATAATGTGAACTATTCTACTCAAAACCAGATCAATAAACTTACCAGCATGTTTTCCATTGATATTAATATCAAAGTAAACTTTGTGAGTCACCTCTTCAGATTCACCGGCCAATTTAGTCTAGCAAACCAAATCAACATAGCATTAGCATAACTCAATTAATATACTCGTTCCATCCCTAAAAGATCGTCCACTTTCTAAATTTAGTATGTTGACTTTTTGAACTTAATCATCCACTACTTTTCAATACGGAGTATGTTTTACAATACTTCGTAAAAAAATATCAAAATTCAATATTTTCATCCTACTTAACTATTAACACCATAATTTTCGCATAGTTTCTCCTCCCCCGTGGGGGAACACATGGGGTACTTTTTTATTGGATGGGGTCCAATACCGAATCTAGAACTTTAATTATTCCATGAATTTTGATTCAAATCAAAGTCGTGTAACTAATGAATCAAACAGTGTTAATTATGACTATTGAAAAAGCAAACTGGAGGATATTTTAAAAACGAAGGGGTACCAAAATAGAAATAAAACAATTAAAATAATTAAGTAGTAATTAAAACTCTCACCTTAACATCAGGATCATCAGCTACATTTCCAGTATCACCCAATCGATTCTTATTATTAAAAAAAATATAAAAAAAATTGAGTAATTAGAATATAATAGGAAAATAGAAATGAAAAATTGGGTTAAATTTGTTTACCAGGATGAGAGCAAGGGTACCAAATAGGATCAAAACCCAAATAATGGTGACTGGTAGAAGCCTCTTTCTGTTCACCATCTTTGCCGGATTTTTTTTTCAGGTTTATTAATCTAGGCTATGTTCTAATTAAGGTTTACTACTTCGGAGATGATGGAATGTTTCGAGATCAAGAGTCAATTTTATCAGAGTAAGAAAATTGAGAATTATCAATAGCTCAAGCATTATTATTAATTACTTATAAAAAAAATTAATATTCTATTGTTTAATTTTTTATTGCTCGAGTTATATGGTTAATTAAATTTAAGTTAATTGGTCAGTTTTTAAATACTTGTTGGAAAAAATGAATTAAATTAACGAAAAATTATAATCTCAATCTATAATCTTCATCTATATCTTTAATCTATAATCTTCAATTCTTAAGCCGGAGGTGGGAAGTCGAGTAAGGCTCTGCTCGCCTCCGCTCCTCGATCTAAATCGGCATTTGCCGCAAGCTAGCTTCAGGTCGTTGTGACGCAGTTGGCCTGCCCAGCAATTGCTACCACATTCACACTTATTTTATTATGAAGATTTTATTATAACTTTTCATGATTCAATTCTTATTATTATTTTATTATAAATATCTATTTTATTAATATTAACATCTTACAATTTATTGGTTTTACTTGCCTTGTTAAATGTTAATTAATGTTATTAACTGTTAAGTAAATTATTTTTTTAATTGGATTAAATTCAGAATTTGAAGGAGCTTTTATCTCGCTTCGCTTTCGCCGATACTCGCTGAGTCGCAGCCTCAAGGCTTCGTTAAGCCGATCGATTTGGTAGTAAAACTTTAGTTTCTACTCGTAACATTCCACGCTTTCCAAATCGTACAAATGTATAATGTGTTTTTTCAATGATCAAAATTAATAATTTTTCACGTCTTACTTATTGACACTCACATTATTGAATTCAATCAAAATTATAAGATCAATAATAAAGTAGGGCATGCAAAAAAATGCTCCCAAGAAATGTTTACGCGTCTTGTATAATTCCCAACCACCACGCCGCCCACCCTCGGTTAGTTCAATGGCCCACCCCTCCACCCTCCTCCTCCTCCTCCTCTCTTCTCGCCATCCAAAATCAAGTAATCGTCATTTTAAAATCCCCTTTCAAGCGGGATTTAAAGTATTCTTACAATCCCCAAACTCCTTCTCACATCTAAAAAAACACTTTCACCTCAAAAAAATTTTCCCACCTCCAACAAGTGTCAAGCATCTCTCACCATCTTTTAAACCTCCTTCCCTGGAAAATTACAGCATCACCACCACTTTTTCCAACACCAAAATCTCCAAGACCACCAACACAAAGCAAGCTTCCTCCAACCAAAATCTCCAAGACCACCAACACAAAGCAAACTTCCTACAATTTTCTTCTCATTTAAAATAAAAATAAAAATACTAGATTCTTATACAACCCAAATAGTTTACTCCCAAAACATAATAAAATGAAAAAATGACATACTTGCTCTATCTCCTATATAGATTGCCAATCTCTTCGTTGTTCCCAAATGTTTTCATCTATCCACCGTAGGTCGCCATCGTCCTTTGATATAATTCCTATTTATTACTCATTTTCTGCTTTTGTGTCCTCTTTTTATGGAAATATTGATGGGATGAATTTGGATTTTAAGATTAAGTCTAATCTCACAACCAAACTTTGCACCACAATCTGCACTGCTTGGACAAAAATAAAAGCAACTATTCCCTTATCAATTTCATCCCAAAAAAATCTCAAAAAAAAGTTCATTACCAATTTTAGTAAAATCATATTCATATCCTCTTTTTCAAAAAATGATTGCCTTGCTTTCAAAAAACAAAAAGCCTCATCAATCCGACAATAACTAAAACAACCTTTCTCTTATTCTCTCTGTTTCGCCTTCTATACTTAATTATCTTTCCACGCTGCCCTCATCCCTCCCGGCGCCTTTATTAAAATTCAATCACCTTATCGGGCACCTTTCCTCTCACCATCTAGTTTATCGCCAATATGTTTGTTCTCATCCACAACCCCGCCAAACGCTCCACTCTAACATCACCCAAAAAACATCAACCACCAGCCCTATAACCCCAACCACCACTCTAGAACAATCAACCACCACAAAAGAAGCTACTATCATATGCCCTTTTATTGAGACTCAAACCCGGCGGAGAGGCTCGTCACCGGGTTGTATTCTACGGGATCGTATGCTCAACAACTATTAAGGTAACCCAATACCATTATTTTCAAAAAGAAAAAAAGAATCGACGAAGATCACGACATGCGCTGTTTGAAGATATGAGGTTTCGAATATAAAACGTTGAAATTAGATTGGGATGACGACTCCTCAAGTACATCAAGCAATCGAATAATCCTCAATCACGCCACATACGAGGTTGAACCTCTCGAGACGGATCGTAGCCAAGCCTCCCTAGAGCTTTATTTATGGTTACAAACCCGAAAGAACTCCGAAACCAATGATGAAATGGATTTGGACAAAGTCGACCACAAGCCGATCAGACCGCTTAAGTTCCACAAATTTCCTATCATTTACAAACAAAAGTTGAACCGTGTCGACCAAATCGGAGCGTACCGATCAAATTCTAGTTATGATTCTTATTATAGAACCTTTTACGCATCCTGACATTTGCTGTTCTAGTCCAAAACTTGAATATGAATCAGGTCAAGTAGCACAATAGACACATACGCGAGTCACCTAGGTCTATTACTTTGGGATCGATTCAAAGAATAGGTATCGAACGGACGCCGCGTACAAACGTCATTTATGAAATCGATGCAGAGCTACTCATGCATACGTATAGTAAGAATGGGTCAACGAGGAATCATGATCAAAGTTCTTCATTTCAAGGTACTGCCAAGTCTGTGTAATCAACTAATCCATAAGCTTTCTATTATTAAAAGACGGCTCAATTTATGTTCGTGAATCGGCTGTCCAATATTTTGTTTTCTCCTTAAAAAAGGATTTGGTCGGTTGTTCTCAACAACCCCAAATGCCATCATGAAAATTTTTTTCATGGAATCGTAGAGTGTCTCTTTACCAAACTCTATAGTTCATTTGCTTGCGTCCTTGGTTACGCAATTTAAACCTGACATTTATTTTCTTAGTGAAACTATTTGTTCTATTGATACAACTAATTTTCGGCTTTCAAAATTGCTTTATCCTTTTTCTTTTGGTTTTGACGCTACGGTCATAGCTTGGCCTTTTGGATACGCATCTCTTTTAAAAAACCATTCTTTCCGGGTCTAAACACATTCTCCTTGAAATTACAACCAACCGAATACCTTGGTATCTTCGCTTGTATTTATGAACATCCTCACCTACAAAATGTAGTAAGCATACTCTGGGATTCAATCTTTAACCCACCTTCAAGCCCTATTCCCACATCCCACCTCTTCTACGCTGGTGATTCCTTTTAATCAAAGTTCTTTTCATTATGAGAAATCACCAACACCAAAAATACCATACCAGTTCCCTTCACCTCCTTAACTCTCAACGAATCCTTATCAAGATCTCCCCACACCTGATGTAAATTTTCCCGGCTCGATGTCTTAAATGGTAACTCTGTTTTATGAAAAACTCCTCGATCGCAACGGGCAATTGCGAACGGTTGAATTCTTCGACTTCCTCATGTGTTGATCTTCCTATCCAAAGATCTCATCACGGTCCTCTCATTATTTCAACAAAAAAATAACAAATATCCAACAAAGTGCTCTTCAAATCCTGAATATTTCTCCCTTTTTACACCTACCTGACTTCCCTCGTATTGTTGCGGACTCATGGACTAATTTTCCCCTCAAAATTTCACTTCTTCCAACACCCATACCACGTATTCTCAATCTCAAAATGTAGGCTAAGCCATCAAAGATCGGAATCGTTACGTAGTCAAATATTTTCTCCTCAAATTAAAAGCATCCAAAGTTATTGTGCTCTTTCAACCTACCAAACCATCCAACCTCAAAGCCTCTAATCAATCTTTTGACTCCAATTTAAGAAATCATGACCTTCAAGAACAATATTGATGTCATCAATCAAAGCTATCAAGTATCTACATAAGAGATAAATAACAAGTTCTTCTTACTCCCATGTCAAGCACAAGATCAAAAATTAATAACATCCTGAATCAAATACAATTACGAGATTCCTCATCTCTACCTAAGAAAAAGAAATCAAAATCATCAGAATCTTATTTTTGAGGATCCTGCTCAAATCCAATCACCCACTAGACCCAAATTCCCACTCCAACACACTACACATCCCTATAACATATAACTACCGCCTCACTGGCCCAACAAATTGGTGGTCTTGAATCCTCCTTCACGCAAGATTTAAGTTAAGTTCGGCCCCTCTTCCGTCACTGTACACTATAAATCAACACCCGACCTTTGACTCTGTTTTCCGCTTGAATTTTACCAAAAATAATCGGAACATTATCGGGAAATGACGTAACCAAAGCCACTGAAGTTTCTTAATAATGGTTACATCCTCAAAGAACAACACATTTATCACTTGAATTCCTAAAAATCGGTGACTCCGACCTCGATTAGTGATTATAGACCCATTAGTCTTTGTAATGTTATCTATAAAATTGCTTCAAAGTTCTTGTCAATCGCCTTAAACCACTTTAACTCTCTTTTTTCCTTTTCAAAAAATAATTTTGTGTACGGTGGTGCTCAAAACAACATCATCATGGCTCAGAATTCACCCATACCATTAGATCTTTATAAAAGCCTGAAAAGACACGGTAATGGCCGCCATTAAAATTGATAATGTAGCAAAGCTTTTGATCTAATTTTAGCTAGATTCTCTTTTTAACTCCTTGAAAAAGACAATTTCCTCCTCATTTGATTCAACCTAATGTTAACGTGTTACCACAGCCAATACTGCCACAGCTACTGACAACGCCTCTTCCCAAGTATGGCCTAAGACAAGTTAAGACGTCCTCTTTCGCCCATTCTCTTTGCCTTTCCCTTTATACACTAAAGTTTCCTTTTCTCAACCTCCTTCTCGCTCAAGAAATCAAAGATATCAAAGGTGTTTCAATCAAGTAAAAAAATGGTCCAATATTATCTCCCACCTCCCATTTGTCGACGATAGCTACTTCTTTCACCACCGGATACCGGGCAAGTATTCATGCCTTCCCGGCCATCTCAACCTTCCTCGCAAAGACCGGCGTCAAATCATTAACTATCACAACTACATAATTACCTTTTTAACCCCAACACACCTTCTCACATTAAAATCACCTTTCTTTCTTTCTTCCTTGACATTTCATCATAGGATACTTTTGGTAGTTATCTGGGAGTTCCATTGGACATTACCACCTCAATAGAAAATAAATTTTGTCGACATCGCTGATAAAATCAAGCAGGCGATTCTTTCCCGAAAGAGCAAGCTTTCTAATTTTATAAGAAGGGTCACGCCATTAAATCTGCTCTCCAAAGCATTCGTTACCCTACGGGTGTCTACAAGTTCCTCCTTACCAATTCTTCAGACATTGATAAAAAAAAAATTCAAATCTTTGGGAGTGGGGGGTTCAATCCCCCTTCGATTTAATCGATCAATCGGAATTCTTTTTGCGACTTTGACGCTGACAAGCAGCCAGGGATTCGAAAGCATCTCCACCACGTACCACCTCGGCTCTTCTTGCCCGTAGAATGGTCGAGACTTTGCACACTCCATGACCACAATACTCAAAATACTTCTATACAACAACCCCTCCACTCCATGAATAAATTCCACGCCGACTTTGCGAGCATACACCGGACATTTCTCCCCGCATTAAAGCTACTATGATTTGATTGGGTTGTAATGGCCTCAACATTAACATTTGAAAAGATAATTGGCTTCCTAAACTCAAACACTTTAACCTCTCCTTTATAAAACCCTAATACGCTAACCCCAAATTTTACCCTATTCTTCTTATTATCAATATCCATCGAATGTTCCCTCCTCTCATCACTATTCCCCCCTATATTGTCTATAGAATCCTTAAAATAACCCCAACCGGAGAGATTGATATGAAAACCTGGCCTAAAAATAAATTTCACTACAAGGATATGTATTCAAACCTCGTTAAAAACGACACAAACTATCCTAAATCATCGTCGTCCTATTCAACCATTCCAAACCAAACTTGGAAAACTCTAAAAAAAATTACACTTCCCTAAAAAATTATAACTTTCCTTTGGAGACTGCTTCTCAATAGGCTCCCCACCTCGGACCTCCTCTCTTGAAAAACAAAATATTTTATCAACTTTGTTTGTCCACTCTGTTCTTTTGAAAAGAAAAGTAGTCACCATCTTTTTGCTAATTGTATTTTTATTAAAAATATTTGGTCTTGATGTTAATATTTCTAACTCTTTTCCTATTCATTCTACTATTTTTTGACTTATTTTAAAAAAATTGGCCAAACGACAAATATTTTTAGACTTCTTTTATTTGAAAGTACGCTGTTACTTGGCTTACCTGAAACTAAGAAGTTTTTCAATCAAGCGAGTCCTCGACGTAATTGCTTTTGCATGGCCATAAGCCGCTTCTTGAACGGCTCAATAACACTCAATAAATTGCCTTACTCAGCTTTAAAATTCACATAGAATTCAAGAATAAGCCGTCGTTCTTTCATCTTCAATTCTTGTTCCAAATTGATCACAAATCATTGTCGTAGAAACTGCAAAAAAAGGAATTCCAAAATATACCTTGGCATTTCAGACTATAAACGTCCCAAATGGCTCCTTAACCTTTTCTACAAAGGAAATTTGATAACCATCAACGGCATTATCTATCACTCTTGATAACGATAATCCCGCTTGCCGACATTAATTCCTCAAACATCCTTTCACTTTCTCTTTCATCATTCGTCATGTATTTACACCTAATTCTCCTCCTCCTCAAAGACATCACATTTTCACAAAGTTTTCTTTGCTCTTTATCGATTTGACATTATTTTCTCAAGCTGGCTACGTAAAACTATCATCATAAAATCGTTAGGCTCAGAACCCGGAGCGTTAGTTTCGGTGAGGGGTCTCTCAAACAATCATGGGAATTGCTTCGCTTACCCAATTAAGATTTGATGTTTTTGAATTTCGCGATATTTGCTATTAATTTATAGTTCATCTATGTAACAGCTTAAGCAAAGTGCTCCGCACATTTATCATTTGATTAATATTATGCATTACTTATAAAAAGTAGGGCTTAATAATATTTAATATATTTTCATAAAAAATTATAAAACATATTAAAGAGTTGGAAGTTAATTCAAAAAGTCCATGCATAGAAATTAAAAAATATACGATCTTTTAAGGATGGATGTGCATGAAGTATAAAAATGTGAATAAAATTTCTTAATTTTCACTTGAATTCTTTACATTTAGCATGATCAGACCTCCTAATCTTTACATTGAGTACCAGTCTCCAAAACTTAATCAACAAACAAGGAAACATCAAACATGTATTGTGTATAATTAATAAAAACAAAAGAATTGCTTTGATTCTCACTCTGAAAGAATAGAGAGTGGATCACTAGAGATACTTCCGTGACTACAATCACAAAGTGACAATGCCCTCTCTAAGATGGACACAATATCAGTCATGGTTGGTCTTTCTTTTCCTTGATAATTCACACAATGCATTGCAGTATAAGCCAATAGCTCCACCATCTCCGCTTCGCGTGAATCGGGAGGGCCAATACGGGGGTCTAGTAACCCCGCCACCTCTCCGCCTTGAATAGGCGGGACTGCGAAATCAACTAAATTAATAGGAGAACGTCCACTTTTGACACTCGTGAATACCGCCTTTTTACCCGTTAGAAGTTCTAAAAGAACAACGCCAAAACCATATACGTCGCTCTTGGCTGTTAAAACATTCAATTCATAATACTCGGGGTCAATGTAGCCTACTGTACCAGCTGCCTTCAATGGCTTAAACTCAAGATCATCGAGGTCGGGACCCATTAATGATAACCCGAAATCCGATACTCTAGCAGTCCAATTAGCATCAAGCAAAATGTTTGATGATTTGATGTC
Source organism: Lithospermum erythrorhizon (assembly GCA_019722365.1). Classification (NCBI taxonomy): domain Eukaryota; kingdom Viridiplantae; phylum Streptophyta; class Magnoliopsida; order Boraginales; family Boraginaceae; genus Lithospermum; species Lithospermum erythrorhizon. The sequence goes on along the minus strand of JADFUC010000334.1, from coordinate 90,063 downwards.
TCGATGAATTATGGGTGGGACTGCATAATTGTGAAGATATTCGATCCCACGAGCCGCATCAAGAGCAATCTTGATCCTCATTCTCCAAGAATTCAGTACACTACTGGATTTTTCGACATTGTTTTGATCGTGTAAATGATCATAAAGTGCACCATTCTTCATGTAATCATAAACCAACAGCTTTTCATCTCCTTCTTCACAATAACCTACAAGCCTAACCAAATGTTTGTGATGAAGCCTAGACAAGAATGCTAGTTCGGATTCAAAGGCGTTCTCTTTCTCTTGCAACTTCTTCGTCTTAGCACTCGTCTCTTCCCTCTTGATCGCCACTTCCCGCCCTTCAGGTAGTTTCCCTCGGTACACAACCCCAAAACTTCCAGCACCAATCTTGTTCTCTATGGAGAAGTTATTAGTAGCTGCAACGAGGTCGGAGAACAAAAACTCCTCCGCCCTCTCTGTATGTTTCGATGAAGTTCCACTCCTCTGGCGCCTCATTAGCCTCGACCCCTGACGCCCAAGAGTAAACGACCTTGAAAAAATTGCAGGGCTACTACTTGATTTTGGCGCATTATTATTATTCACATCATTGGTTGATGGCCGAACTGAATTGTGAATCTTATTCTTCCCAAAGAGAACACCAGTCCATAAACAATATATAATCGTAAGAATACCAGCAAATGTACCAACAGATCCAACTACAGCAAAAACGACTAAACCCCGTCTTAACCCTCTAGATCGCGATGAATCCTTCACTGTTAATGGTGGTGGTGGAATCGACAACCATGGTGGTGGAGTATTCGAGACCGGGATTACATCACAATCCCTACATATATTACCATTCCTAGAACACAATTCTTGAGATTGAGGATATGTACCACATTCACAAGACCTCCATACACAAGCCCCCGGTAAAGATTTTGCCAATGGAAGCGAAACACCTACAGGATACAACTCATTAGGCCATCCAACTCCCCAACAAACAACCGAAAAATTACTTGAAACCAACCCACAAGTAAAATCAACCCCTGCAACAATACTTTCAAACGACACCCCATCAACCAAACCACCCGAAAACCCGCCATTTCCACCCCAACAAACAATCGAATTATCCAACCTACGAATCGCGCAACTATGATTAGCCCCGAGGGCTAATCCACTAAACTCATAACTCGAATTCGATGGGACATTCAACTGACCATGATCATTATTCCCCTTACATATCACCAAGCCCGAAACACTAATTCCACAAGCATGTCCACCTCCAACAAAAACATTCATCATCGATATATTCGAAAACGAATATTCAATATCATATGCAATATCTACATTCATGTATCGATAAGACCATTCACTATTTGTCGAAACTCGATCTCTCACGTTCCTTCCCCAACAAACAACACTATCATTAAACTCCACCACACTACAACAAAAGCCCAAACCACACGAAATTTCCTTAAACGGGCCCTTATTTGGACTTTCGCCACGTAAGCAAACGACGTCATTTAAATTAGTCAACACACAAATTTGACTATCACCAATCGTGATTGAATTAATTGGATTTAATACATTATAATATAGTCTTCTGGGAGTTAAGGAATCAGCGTCCCAGCATAGCAAGGCGGCGCCGCCACTTGTGATGCCACAGAAGACATCGGCGCCACCGGAGACGGCGGAGAAGGAGGTGGCGGAAGGGAGAGGTGTCCGGACGCCTTTTCCACGTGTCCAGCACTGGATTGGTTGGGTGGGTTGGGAGGCTACTAGAGTGCAGATAGTGGTGGTGGCGCCACCGTACACGGCGGCGAGAGTGGTGGCGCCGCCGCCGAGAGCAAAAATGGTGGTGGTGGCGGACGTTATTAGGAGAATTAGGATGACGCCAGCAGAGGGGGCAGGTGACGTCATGTAGTGAGGAGTTTTGGAATTCGGAGTTTCTCCCTCATTTGAGAGATTGGGAGAGAGAGATTTGGGGAGATTTTAATTAGAAAGAAATGGGTAATTTTGTGGGTAGATTAAATGTAGGAGTAATTATTAAAATATGAAATCGTCATATTAACGGAATATGATGAAGAAATTAATCGTGGGATGTGATTAAATTGGGTAGCTGATTAGAGATTTCATTTTAACTTACTATATGAAAAGTCGAAGGTACTGATACTTAACATTCTAGTTATTTTTCAGTTGAGCTACAATCGGGACCCGAGATTAATTATTGCTGTCGCTGTCAGTTGTCACAATAGTTAATGTTTGAATTTGTTGGTATTTGTTGAAGTTTACCAGAAAAAGGTGAGAAATTTGAATTAGAAAGAAATTGCTCAATTGGGAATTTTGTTTTCGTTCGTTACTTCCAATGTTGGCTAAATTCACCACTTTTAAGACTGAGGTAGTTGTTTCATCCACATCCAAATACATCTCTGTAATATAAATAGGTGATGTTTGCACCAAAACTGTTAATCCTTGCTTGCAATAACATTTTACGATCCACCCCTGGTGCTGTTCAAGCTCGAGACTAGTGCTGGGCTGCGGGTAATTAGATTCTGCGTTAAGGCGTCAGCCGGTATTATTTCGATGAAGCTATTTGATAGTCGGATATGAGCAAGTTGTCTTTCTTTTGAAATCTTGCATTTCGATATTTCTTGATCGGTTAATAATTGACAAAACTTTGACTATTATAAAATATCTTGATATATAATCATAAAGAAGGAAGCAAATCACGAATTATTCAAAGAATTATTGTAGTTTATAGATAATTACATTCTTCTAAAATGGGTGTACAAATGAATAAATACAAAACTGGCACAATAAAATTTTCTTGCGAGAACTTCGACGAATACCGCGACTCGTTATCTTGCTCGAATCAGTGCGATATTAAAGTTGAGCTTGTTATCATACTTGAGTCGAGTCGGGTAATCCGTCACCATTCGACTCGTTTAACTATTCTTTCTAGGCATTCTGAGGGCTCTTAACTTACGCGATTACAAAGGCACAAATTCTTCTCAAAATCGGCACAAGATTTAGCTACCTCGTTAGGGAAAACAACATTAGATCCAAAAATTAAACAGAGTTTGAGCACATGTAGAGCATCACTGCTAAGAAAGATAAAGGTGGTGTAAATATTAGAGCTTTAGCAGCGAATACTTATGCGGATAATTATAATGACTGTTTCGAAGGATTTATAGAACCAGCAAATGTGAGACAAGCCACTCAAAATGTAATATATATTTGTCATGCTATTATAATTATTAAAATTAAGCTACTCTTTATAATTTTAAAATTCGCACTTGATAAGCTATTTTATTATTTTTAGGTTAAAACTTTTGTGTTTTGTTCTTTAGCGGCTTGACTATTATTCACCCAAAATTAAAATTAAATATTTCAAAATATATCAATAAAAACTTAGAATAAAATTAAAATTTAAAAAGAATAAAATAAATATTAAATATGGATGTTGAATGAAAATAACTTTTTGAAAATTTATATTTTATATGACTAAAAAACATTTATTTTATTTTTTATTTTTTATATAATTAGAAAAAATTAAAAATGAGGAAGAAAAAATAAGCAATGCTTATTTGGATATTTTTTGCTGAAATTCTCATAATTGCCCTGAAATTTTTCATCGGTTAGACTCTTTTGTTGGTGGTTATATAGACCATTTATTTTGACTTATGTCTAATGCAAAGAAGAATTTTTATTATTTATGAACATAGGTACAAAATAAAATTCACTATAGGGAGAAATTCTTCGATTAATGAGGTTTTTATCGTCGAAAAGGATCATCCCGAGCTATGAGTCCTAGCATTCTTGACGTTTGAGTGAGATGTCTGGCTTCTTTGCTTGGCTTGAGCTTGATATGAGAACTTGGTATGTGTTGGTGTTTCAAGCATTATGAATAATACTATAATAATACTATGAATCTGAATCAATGATATTTCTTAGTTGTATAAGCAAATAATTAAAGACAGAGAGAGAAAAATATATGCGGATTCTTGAAAATAATCGGAATAATAGCAGCGAATAATATGATGAAGACACGAGCATCAAGCAGAATATACAGATTGTCGCCGGCAGCGAGGCGAGCAAGTCACTCGCAGGTTTAATGGAACTCACTTTTAAAATATTGAACTAAGGAAGAGTTAGGACCAAAAATATAATGAGATTTTTCTACCTCTCTCTTAGTTGGCCCAGAGAGGAGAAGAGGGAGGAGAAAGCGTTTTGTCTTTACAAAAGTGAATACAAAAAGTGAATGAGCAGTTCTTACAAAAAATGGCCTTTATATAGACATCGAATGTCCTGCTTTTCCCAGGCTTTTGAAGGAGAGTTACCAAAAACTCTTCGGCTTTCTCGCCCTTTACTTTGGTGGAGCTAATGGGAGTGTTCAAAACGCTTTCGAAACTAACTGTCTACAAAATCAGAAATGCCGAGTGGTTAAGAAAAGTATTCCGGAACCACATCCCCGACCTATTTTTAGTTGAATAAGGGGAGTGATTTTCAAGGTGAAATTTTGTCCATGTTCTTATATAGTTTTTATTTTAAACACGCCCGAAGTTATAATTGAATTATAAGTTGATTTCGTTGTATGTGTGTGGCCTCTTGGGCGATTGGCAAAAGTCATATACTAATAAATGTTAAGCGAACATTATTTGATAGTATATTAGGTATGAAGCGGACACAATGTGTCATAATCCACAGTGTCGCTGTCCAGTATCCTGTCTGAACGTTATCGTATAATCGAGCATTATATCTGACTTAAGCTTAAATGTGATTTAATCGGTTGTGTAATTGAATGGATTGGTGTTGTTTAAAATATCTCATATTTCTGACACTCTCGCTTGCCGCCCAGGCGATTACTTGTATGATGATTCCTTACGTCTTCGGTTTCCCAACTGTGATCATTGTAGTAAAAGATTGGCCCAATAGCAAACTCTCATATTTGTGGTTTCATTGACTTCCGCGAATTAATGCGATATCGATGCCAAGCTGGAGATAGCGTCCCATGATAAATTAATCCACGAAGATGTCGAAAACTCTTGAGCATATCCGGGTTATACAAATCCCGTATGATATGCTGATGCTTTCCGTCCTTACATTTGCGGCGTACCCGACCTATGATATCGTTATAGTCTTCCTTTTTTCTGAGAAGACTTTTGACAGAGTTAAAATACATTACTCTTGTAAAGACGGGGAATCTACCCAGCATGGAATTCGATGAATAGCCATTTTAACACGTAAGTTACGTAGGAATTCTTCTTAAGACATGATATGTTATGTTACATGTTTCTCGCGGTCGTGTCGATGCTAGCTCAAAACTACTTCAATGCATATCCGTGTCGTGATTGAAGTACCTCCTTTCGATCCAAGAAATGTGATACGAATAACGATCGCGTACTAGTCGTTTGATATTCGATTCCGATATCGGTGAACACACTGAAACTAAGGGGCCCGAAGCGATCTCGATTTGTTCTCTGAAGCTTGATAGAGGATTTCTTGTTCAGTCCGTATCGAGAAGGCCTTCTAAGAAGAACTTTTTAGATTGGTCAAGTGGGAATCAAAAGAAATATCGTGCTTGGAAAATAGAGGTATATATGTATATGCAAGAGTATAAATATATACAAATATATAAATAAGGTAGATAATTAGAAGCTAGAAATTCATACATTCTCTTGACAATTGAAACATGTATAAAAGCGGCTCCACTAAACTGCACCACCACTGCGCCATTTCTCGATCGGCGTGTGCATGTGCTTATACGTATTTGATTTGAGTTAAGGGGTTTGGTTAAAATTACTAACTAAGTATAAATGCGTATACACTTCACATGCGCTCGCATATCCTCTTTCCGGTATGTCCTAGAATGAGATGGTATTTCTGATACATGCTTGGATGGGGTGATGTGACGCGCGGATTACTGCTTTGGCAATTGCGCGGTGTTGTCGCGTAATGTAGGCTATGGCTGGATTCTGTCTTTAGGTACGCTCGAGTTCACTTAGAACTTAACGTCTGATATCTTTCACTGCGGCCGATGAAGCGGTACTCGACACGTTGTCGAGGTGGCCCTGATTCCTTGTTTTCTCTTTTGCTTGAGAGACTTCTCCCATTGTTCGAGCCGAAATACATAACAAGCGAGATCTAAAATCACATCTTTTTCGGTTCGAGGCCCAAGCGTCGGTGTAGCCTTATATCAACAACTAAATCGCTTCCTCGTCTGAGACATCGTCCTTAGTTAACCTTAAGTAGCAAGGATAACCTTTACCGGTGTCCGGTGTCTGCGTTATTACCTGCGGATTCACACGATTGGTAACGAATGTCGTTACACTAAAAGCGTAAGAGCCGTCTGGTGGTGTGCAGCATGGAGTACATGATAGATCCTATGACGAGGCATATGGAGCTTTTTACTCGTACTGTTATACCGGTTTCTAAAGTGGGTGGCCGAGCGACTAAGAGATATTCCATGTCTTGTCAGTGCCGCTTCTTGGAGATCTCCGTATGGAATCTATCTGCGAACTTATCGATATAAGTGTTACGGCTCAGTCGATGAAGCTTAGCCGAATGATTAACATGTATCTTGATTTAAGAATATATTGAGCTTACTCTGGAGTCTTTCATTGAGAAAGCTGACTTGCATAGCCGTGCGCTTTTGGTGACTTAAGCGTAGGTATGTCGTTTCAATGATTGGTAATATTAGATACACATATAGGATCCTGAAATCTTGATATGGCTCACATTTAACCTTTTTGTATACACAAGAATCTTTTTTTTGTTTATAGCAAATCCAAAAGTTTTTTGATTGTTTCATTGAAGCAAAGAATCGACTCACGGATGCCTTAACTTGATCCATCGTGGATCTATGTAGCTTGCGTACCTTCTTGGAATCGCTTTCGGACATGTAAATCCGGAAAGTTGTGTCGTGTACCGTCCTTTTTTAGATTCTGATGGGGAATGCCGTTTTTACATCCGTACGCCATGTTGTGTCGTAATATGCGTGATAACTAAGAAGAATCGAATGGAGTTAAACTTCACAAGCGGTGAGAAGGTTTAAATGTAGAAATTGTGAATCTGTTTTGAAACCTTTGTTCACTACTTTCACAGCCTTATAAGCATGGGCGTTTCCACTTCTTTTATCGGTTTATGTTTAAATACCCATTCGCTTTCGATAGTCTTGCGCGCCGGATGAGATCTATCGATATCCGTACTTCGTTGTAGTGCGTTGAGTCAATTCGGATTTCATGGATATGACGAATTGCGTCCGGCGTCCTTTTTCACTTATTCTTCTTTTTGGCCTTGAAGAAGTTTCGTCCTTTCGACTAAGAAGAGCACCCCGTACCGTCTATATCGGGTTCTTGGCCGAGTTATCAGTCTTCTACTCGAGGATGTTGAATCTCGGAGGATTCGTCGAGGAGGCTGATTTAGTTGGAGTTTCCAATGATTGGAATTTTGCCCCGATGTCATATATAGTTCCATTTTAAATTCCGAAAGTTATAATTAAGTGTGGCTTGATTTTCTTTGTATGTATGTGACTTAAAACCGATTGACAAAAGCCATATACTAATAAATATTCGCTTAAATATTATTTGATAGTATATATCGATTATGGCGAACCTAAGTAAGCCATGTCGTAATCCGTAGTGTCGCATTGAGTATCTGTCACGAGCGTTATCATATAATCAAGCGTATATCTGTGGCTTAAAATTAAATGAGTTAATCGGTTGTCTGTCAATTTGTTATTGAGACGTTATTTCAAATATCTCGTATTTCCAATAAGTATGAGTTTGAGCAGTTGAGGCTTATTCCGTCTTGATTTAGGTTGGATAGCCAACATTATGAGTTAGATATGTCGTAATTAGCAGTGGGCGAGACTTGGTCTAGACAGATAATAGTCAGCAGGGGAGCACTTCGCGGCGTGTGGGACTTGGCTTTTCTGGTGGACTTTGTAGCTTGAGAGGGGATACTATATGCATTGAAACTTGATTTGACCTCGGTGGGACTTGATTTGAGATAAGACTCGAGGCGATGTTGTATGGAGTGATAGGAAGTAAGTGTTGAAGCCGTCAGTGGCTTGCTGGCATCTGGCCCGGCCTTCGGCGTGTTGTTGTAGAATGATGATGATCGGTATGAAGGTGGGCGTTCGAGCACTTTGTTGATGATCTTGATTGATAGACAACGGCACTTGGCGTGTTCCGCTAGTATCGACTATAGGGGTGAGCGTTGATTTATTCACATACTCTTGGATTTTATGATTATTACGAAATTTATCGGATGTTAAATCGAGTTTTGAATAATCGGTATGTAGCTTATTCTTGAATATTCGAAGCATTTTTTAGAAAACTTTCATCGATTCTTATCAGTTTTGCGTCAAACTTGAAGAATTCTTTAGCGTTTGTGTAGTAACCTTGATTTCAACTTATTTTTGGCTACACAGGCAGATTTTCCAGCCACGGCTTCTTGTTTTGTTGGCGGTTAAAAGATTTAACTTAGAAAAATTTCAGAGATTGTTCTCTTTATTTTGTCAGGTATTTTCTGATGTTTCTGAGATTTCTCCATGTGATTTTCAAAAATAAGGGGGGTTTATATAGGCCTCAGGAGCTTTGAATACTAGAACTTCCGATTGGTTGGTTCGTTTCGGTGGATCGCGTCTTGCTTAGTCAGTTTTGAGGGCAATATCCCAGGCAAGTGAATTTTTTAGAGATTACGTTTACTCAATGATAGAAAAGAGGTGCCTATTTGTGGCGTAGGTGGGGGGAATGCAGACTTTTTACAGGTCGAACACATTTAAAGTATTAGTCAGGAACTCTAGAGTGTTTATTTTGAACTTAGTTGTTCCGGAGAACCGTTTTAGCGCGTGGGCATGGAGGAGGCTTGATTTCGGGCCCGTAGGTGAAATTCGCAGTAAAATTGGGGATTTCGAGGCTAATTTTAATTGACATTTAATTCGGGACTATTTTCTCGGGAACCCTTATTCGAGTTTAAAATTTAGGCTTAATTAATATACGAAATCCTTTATTTGAACCGATTAATTACGAGGCTTAATTCAGGGAACCTATTTTGATTTAGGGTTTTAATCGAGAGCCGTAATCATTCGTGTAGCATTTTCTGAGACTTCGGTTATCAATTAATTTGATTAATTCATTTTAATCAATTTAATTATTATTTTAATAAAATTTCGATGTATACGCCGAGACTTGATCTTTATAGTAGCCTAGTAGATTAATGGGTTAAAATGACATCCTTCATTTTTCAACACGTGTTGATGCTTCAAAGAGATGCTTCTCGTTACTTTCAACGCGTCTTCTTGGTTTATAAGCGGCGTCCGATGCCGTTTGACTTGTTGGATAGGCAGGTTGTATGTTGGATGTGTTTTAGAACACATTTTGAGTGGCGAAGTTAACCGCTTACTCCCTGCATGTAGGAGGTCCCAGGAGCTGCGATTAACCTGCTTTTGGCGTATTTGCGGCTTTCGTTTAAGGCCCATTGCGGTCACTTATACGTGTCATCCGTGTCATTTAGAGGAATTTGAAGGATGGTCTCTTTATTCTGAGGGACTTATTGTGACTCGTATTATCACGTTTCTTGGTCAACCTACAGTCATTTGGATGACTTGCGGAGAGTTGAGCTTGTTGCGTTATTGTTACATATTTTGCATGTCGCGATCCTTAATTAAGTCTTCGCTCTGGAGATTGACTTGGTAAAGACTTAATTTATATGGGATTTAATGTGAATCCGTGTTGGGATCTCATTTAATTCTCAACCCATTAGAGAATTAAATATTTTAAAAGGATTTATTAGTAGATGAATTTAATACGTATTTAAAACTCCGTTTTAATTCTCGATCCATGTGATTTAATGAGAAATAAATTTTGAAGTATTTACACTAACATAAATATATTTATACGTAAGTACTACAGATTTATACGTTTATATCTATCCGAATCCTGGGTGGATTTACGGAATGAATATTTACATTTTTAACATGAATTTAGAGTCATATTTGGATATTTAAAATAATTAATTTTGACACATTAATTTAAATTAATTATCTTAATTTTTGAATTAAATTCTATCTGGATATGTTGCATTTATATTAATCCAAATCCTGGTGGATTTAACAGAATTAATATTTGCAGTTTAACAGGAATTTAAGTCATGTTAAACATTTAAAGTAATTATTCTTGACCCACGTGGGTTTTAGAATTAATTACTTTAATTTAAGATTTAATTGAATTGAGCGTAATTTTCGGATCATAGGCTCTTGTCGACGAGACAATATTAGGATAAATTTTTCATGCAGCAGAAATTTTGACCATCCGTTTATTTTTTGTTTTGTAAAATTAAAATTTCTTCGTGTGGTGAAGGTATTTGGTTGTCTCGATTCGAGCATGGGCACTTCTTGTCAGCGAGAACGAGCAGTGGATTTTAGGGCTTTGGGTCCACTAGACTTTGCTTATTTAAGGATGAGATGACTCAAAAATCAAACTTCATTTTCTGTTTCCACTCCCCCCCTCGCCGTAGGCTAAAATTTGAAGCGAAAGGGAGTATATTTTTGTTGTTGCTTTTCTTCTCTTTTCTTGCGTAAGCAATACACTTCAATGGTTTTATATGATCACATGATCATCTTTAGCGTCTCTCCGTACTTTCTTTGCGAGGTTGAGTTGAAATTTTGCTTAAAGGTTGCAACTTTCTTGGAGAATCTTGAGGAATCTTACATAAAGTAAGTAACTTTATGTTATTCCTATATTCTTGCAACTTGATTATGCATCTTGGTGGCTTCTACCATGCTTTTTGCTGTTAATTTGATGAATCCCAAGTTTAGATTCCATATATTTAACATCAAAATCAAAATTTTATTACTTTTGATAATCATGTAAACATATGGGGATCTTAGGATTAATTATCATCAAAATAATTCTTTATTGATAATTTGGTATGCCCACAACTTGCATGTTGCTCCAATGTGTTTGCCTTGATGTCTTGAATCATGAGTTAAAGTCCTATTGTATTCTAATGAATAGAAATAATTTTTCAAAAAGCACCAAATTCGGTTAATTAAGTATTTGAATGACCACTTCTTGAAGCTTGTCATGCTTTTTATATTAGTTTGTAACTTCTACATACCGTTGGAAAACTTGATGACGCACTAAAACTCTAGTACTAAGTCTATATAGTTACCACACACATCATAGGTTCATGCATAACAACCATTAATGATTATCATCGGACCAAACTAGATCTCGTAGAATCATAACAAATATTTAATGATACATTCCGAACATTAAAAAGCTTCTCCATTATTTTTCAACACTTTCAGCTCCATCCCCGTGTTTGCTCCGCTCATACCACAACCCGCCCACAGAAAACCAGGAGTTGCCATAGTAGCCCATTTAGGTCTCGCGAATTGGCAAAGTATCACCACTTTCCTTTTATCCTCCACCGGCTTGAACTCACAATCAACTTGAACCGACTCGGCTCAGCCCAGGCAAATCAGCGCCCGATCGCCCCCTTGTGGCCGTAACCTTTCGGGCCAAGCGTATTGGAGCCGGCTCAGTGAAGAGTGATGTTGAGACTGGTTTGGCCTTGATTTAAAGCGCCCGTTAATATATTAGTCGTTTTGACCATGGCCAAACCTCACAACTTCATTCACAGATCTCGAGTTATAGAGTACGTAAGTTGCCCACGGAATGGCCGTACCGCATTTACGCACATGAACCGATGAATTGTTTCTCTCTGCTCGGAACTCCGTTTGGGGTAAAATTTATCTTCACGTGTTCGTCTTGGAGTCTAGTTTACGCATGTTTTTTCTTTAGAAGTTTTGGGGCAGTTTAAGCTTCCGTTTCCGTAGATCGTTGCATGTACTCCGATGTTTTAAACATATTATTCTCTTTTTGTCTATGGTTTGAACTGGATTTGACTTATTTATCATTTGAAAACTTTACAAATCGTATAGTATGAAACTGGACACTTTGCATGGTATGAACTACAATGATTTATTTGGTATATTTCCTTCCTAACCGATCTTTCTTGCAGTAGTCTTGATGATAGAGTCTTGATACAAGTTGGGTAACATAACCTTAGAATCATCTCTCTTTGAAGGCAACGATTGACTCTTCTTTGTCTTAACTTTTGTGAGCTGGCCGATTGGCATGGATGTTGAATACGTGTTCTTTAATGGCTAACCGTTTCCACTAAGTCATAGCTTGGATAGGTTAGCTAGCATACATTTTAGTATCAAAATAGCATCCATGGATTTTGAAGTGAGGTACAGTAAGAAGAGGCATTCTACCGACTTTCTTTGACCAACTTTGCTCTTGGGAGTGATATATTTCGTTTCGATCTTTTAATGCTGCCGTCTCCTGCATTTTGAGGGCGTTAGTAATAAGTAAAGAGGCGTTACCTTCTTCGTTGGTGTTGGCTCGACTATCTTTCTTTCTTGATTTTGTTAGTATATGAGTAACTTTGTGAGTTGGAGATGATACGTTCTTGCTCCTACTTTCGTTACTCTGTACGTGATGTTGATACGCCGTGGAGGAAGGGATGGGGCGCTTCACCCAGATTATGTAGTCTTTGGGGTTGTCTTATCCTTCTTTGAAGTGTGGGATATACCACGCACCCCTTTGCTGACTTGATTTTCCTTGATTTTCTTCTTTATTTATGCTGGCTTCGATACTCTTGTGTGATGCTTTCGTTGTCCACTTGACTTGCGTCCTCTTGATTAGTCTCACGTGATGGCTTCTTAGGGACAAATGATTTTTTTGATAAGTTATGGTGATCTGGGCGTTCGAAGTTACTTTCGTACCCCCGCAATTCTTTCCTTGAGGATCGAGTCAGCCAGTTCATTTGATGGGTAGTTTAGACTCATGTCGGAGAATTTGTTAGGTGTTTATGCTCTTCCCCATGAGATGTCATCACGGCTTTATGCTCTTTACCGGAGAGTTGTTAGGCCTTTTATGCTCTTACCGGAGAGTTGTTAGAAGCTGACTTTATGCTCTTTACGGGGAGTTGTTAGGCTCTTTATGATCTTACCGAGGGTACATTTATCCTTGGAAATACATTTAAGGATAGTATCGTTTTAGGTAATGACCATTTATGTGTTTCACCTTCTTTCATTCTCCTTCTTATATGAGTTCTAAATACTTGCATATATTCTCTTCGGTATATTTGGGTTATTGATTTACAATAAGGTCAGGAAGAGGCATGCGTGTGTGAGGAGGGTATCGTTTCACGAATTCTACGCTCGATGCTTGATTCCCCCAGCCAGCGTGGCTAGATGTGTGGTGAGACTTGGGTATTTGCTTGTTGGTATGAGGGGACGCTTCATTTCCGATCCTCGATATTCATAACATGAATTGCATGGATAGATAAATGAGATACCTCATCACTTGAAGTGTTATACGCCCAATTATTAAATAAATGCGCTTAGGTATATGTTTGGTCTTGCTTATTCCAGGCTATCGCGGAATCGATTTTGACTTTTATCTTAACCTTAATGTCTTGGCACTTTCATGTATTTATTTGCATTTGTGTCAAGCATCATCAACACCCAGCTTGACCTTAGTCCACAGATCCAGGGTTTTTAGTGGTGTTCGCTTGTATACGGTCAGTTATAATCTAGAACCTTAGTGGCGTTGTAAATCTTAGGGGTGCAACACACCTCGGGAAGCTTTAACAAGCTTTCGAGGGTTACTTGTTAATGAAGGTTGAACTAATCGATCTTGCTCGAAGTGCTGCTGGCAGACTTGAGATAGTTAGCTTTGATTCTCTAATTCGGTGGAGTTGTGCGTCACATAGCTCTTGGCTTCGTTGGATGTTGTGGATAATATCTGAGCGAACTTTAGAGGCTCGTGGTCCAAGATGCCATTAATAGGCTTTAGAGGCGTATTAAGCGAGAGATGATATGTTCACGACCGGCCTTAGCTGACTTAGTAGTAAGAATAACCCGTATCAGGCTTTAGGCGTGTTTGGACGTAGTGGGTATGTTCTGGCCTTAGAAGGCAATGTGATCGAGGATGGTCTCTATTCGTATGGATATTACGTGCAGTGAAGACTCTAAAGGCCTTCGAGTTCGCGTCTTCGGGTAGAAGATCCTCCAAATTTCATGAAATGATGTATGTCTTCTTGAGCACAGGAAAACTCCTTGAGGAATATTCGATGCATGTCATGTTTTGAGCGCTCAGACTCACGGGACACCGGTCCTCAGGTTTTTCCACCATAGTGTTGGAATAGAAAGGTGGAGTTTTCTTCCTCCACTTGGTCTTGCTCGGCCTCTGCGTAGGATGCTAGACTCCGTTCTTTCACCTCGTCGTTACTACAGGCGTGGTAGGTACTTCCATTTTATCTATTTAATATGTGAGTGGTGATGTAGTAGGGGTTGAAAATGACGGCGCTTTTGTTCACTATGCTTAATGCGTCTCTTGTGTCACTAGGTTCCAAAGTTTTAGCGTAAAGTGTTCTTTAACCTAGTCGAAATTGAAATCTAAAGACTTTTAGCGGCATAACCGCTTTGCTTTGTGATTGCGGTTTTACCTGGTAGACATTGTAATGCTCTTGAGGGTTAGTTGTTGATGTAGACTTGTGCACGTATCGGTCTTGGGCTAGTTGAGACATCCAGCACCTTGTTCATCTTTCTTGGGACATGTTTGATGGACATTTTATCTATGGATCGTGGCTTGACACATTGCAGGTCCATGACCAAGGATTAATTTGGGTATTAACCATGCAGCTACATCCATGAGTTCATTGATGATCAATTCACCAGTCTTTGTAAACCGAGGCGAAGTGCAATACAGATTTGGTAGCTACTCAAACCACAGTGTTTGCGTTACTCGGTTTGGTATGAGTGAGCTTGTTCCTGCGCCTTCTTGGAGTGTGGCACCGTCGAAGATACTTAGCATCGTTGATGAAATGACTTACTCGGTCCGCTTCGAGATTGTAGATATTGTTTATTTCACTATAGCTTCTACTTAGTTACGATTCCTCGAGGATTGGTGCTTGTTTAACTCGATTTTTAAGCGATGACACAAATTGACCGTGTCTTTAGATGGCGGCGATGTTGTTCTTTTGCCTTTGGTCCGCTTTCGAGCTTAGACTTCGGGAATATTTATAGACTGTTGTTTTTGGGTTATAAATTTGACTTGAGATATCCCAGCTACTACGTGCCTCGTAGGCGTTCCTCGATGATCAAGACAAATGTAATTCAAAGGGTTTGACAATTTATCCTCATGTCGGAGGGTTAGGCGGTTTATCTGCAAATGTTTCGGAGGATGATTAAGTCTCTGCATCCAGGGAGGTGGATAATACCATATTCGAGTGAGATTGATAGTTTAAGCTCGTAACAAGGGCGGTGATCGGTTATCCTCGTGGTCGGGGAGGTTGGTGGCTGGGTTATCACCGTACTCGGGAGGTTGAGTGATTAATATGCAGTCTTGGAACAGGTTTCGATAACGTGCGTCTTTACTTGTTCGGATGTTGGTAAAGTCTCGTACCGAGGCTTGGTCTCGACCGCTTCAATTGATTTCATGAAGATAGGATAATCGTTCCATAGCGTCCATTTCGTGGATATACTTAATACACTAGGTCGTTACGATGTCGCTCCCAAAAACCATACAGGATGCGAGCACGGTTGAGCCGACCCGAATACTCCCGTATAGTTTGTCTATGGACATAGCGTTGAACCTCTAACTCTTATTTCTTCCGGAGAATGGTCATATATGAGGCGTGTATCACAGTAGCAAATTACCTGGCGTTTGTTTCGGATCGTTCGCACTAATATGCATGGAAAGGTGGACATAAATCTTTCGCCATTATACCCACGAGATGAGGGCACTTTCACGTGCCTGCTTGACTAGAAAGTGGACTGTCTAGAATACCGCCGTCTTTGTTCACCATGTTGAGACAGAAGCGAGGCTCTCTTATTTCTCTGGTTGTTCCTCCATGGATTCTAGAGATTGTTCTTCCAGTACATGAAAGACAAATTTCCTTTGAATTGGGTTGTGGCTTTTTATGTTTGCCCCGATCTTAGGAACACTAACTCTCTTGGATTTTCTTCTTGGGGTTAAGATTTTCCCTAGTTTACAGCCAGAATCTTGGCGTCGTTTCGCGTATTCGATTTGTAAAGGACTTCTTCTTCCCACTGTTGCGTAGTGATTGATGCTTGTCGCAGTCGAGACACGTAGTGAGTGGCTTTTGACGTGTACCCGATTCCGTCGTTGGGTTAGCGATTGTAGCCCATCCTTTTGCACTTATCATGTGGGTGTCGTTGACCCGGTAATGTCTTATCACAGAGTAACTTGATAGGTAACTATCGTATATTTATCTTTGATAGGATCGTGCGCCCAGGTAGGAATCTTGCTTTTTTGAACGTGGTGTCGTACTCTATCTTGGAGTCATAGGGTGTCCACAAAACCTTTAAGGGTGACTTATTTGCCCGTATTTTCTAGTTAGTGGGTAGAGTCGGCGTTTGAGTGCTTCGTTATATCCTCCTACGCTGCGGAATTGAGGTAGCGGTTTGAAATGTTGGAGGCATGCAGGCGTCTACGGCCTTACATATCAAGGTTTTATTTCTCCTTAGCAGTATTTTGGCATCGGCAAATTGGGATTCTTGATTGTGAACAGATTTTTTACGCCTTGCTTGTTTTCTCCACACACGTCTTTGCAATACTTGAAGCACTAGAGAAGTGTAAGATGGAGCAACGCTACTATTGAACTCCGTATCGTGCGCCTGGTGCAATTTGCTCGAGAATGTCTTGGGAAGTATTCCTTGCGTGATGTATTACGTATCCCCGATCACGTACGCTTGGATCTGCGGCGTGCGATGGTGATGACTGCAAAGTCTATCTTTCCATTGATTAGGACTTCTCACGAAGTAGAGTGATGAAGTACGTAGTGGAAAATTTCTTAACTTTTCTTTGATTGGTAGTTGTTATTTCAATCATTGCCGATCGTTCTCTTTATGCGAAGAGCGGTTATGGAGGCGGGCTCCCAGTCGGTATACCTGATCAAGCCCAGCGTTCCGCTTTAAGGGGCGAACA
This sequence comes from Lithospermum erythrorhizon, assembly GCA_019722365.1. NCBI lineage: Eukaryota > Viridiplantae > Streptophyta > Magnoliopsida > Boraginales > Boraginaceae > Lithospermum > Lithospermum erythrorhizon. The sequence continues at coordinate 73,051 of JADFUC010000334.1, read as the reverse complement.
AAGCTATGACCATTTCGTCCCGCAAGTCCCAGCTGGCGTTGTTCACGTGTCTCAATGAAAGTGAGTATATCTTTGTTGGGATTTCCGGTTCCATCGAGTGTTGGAACTTGGGTGGATGATAGCCTTTAGGCGTCTTCATTTAGTATCTACGGGAGGCTTAGGGCTTAACATAGGTGGCATGTGAAGGTGTCTCCCGAGTCTTTGTTGTTACCTTTGTGCACTAGTATATACTCGCCCGGTTCTTGTGCTGGAATCGTCCCGTCTTGGAATGATAGGGGTTCCTCTTGTGTTCTTCGTTGGTCCTCGTGATGTGAGGTATTATTAGGGGATAGATGGAGCGTTCTATCTCCCATTTCTGGGCGCTACTTAACTGAGAGAGGCTTTTAGTGGCTCTATGCTCTTGACATTATCTTGACCCAGTATCTTTCCTAATATTTGAAGCGATAGAGTCATCTTCTTATTGCGACTTTTAAAGCAGGAAAGCTTTACCGTCCCGTTAGTGTAGTCGTTTGTTCTTCCGGTGGGTAATACTAGTCATCATTTACGGTCTTTAGGAAGTCTGCCCAGGCTGGTGAATGAGCCAAACTCGTGGAGACCGCGTAGGTGCAGGTGGCAAAGCATGGTTGTTTAGGAATCTCCGGCGTTCGTTTGTCGATTCCTCGGCGTTAAGTTCGTCGAAGTTCTCGAAATTATCACACGTTGGCCGCGAAGGGCCGAGTATACGAGAGGTGTATGATCTTTGATTCTTGCCCGATGTCATTGACTTTGTCTCTTCGAGGGCTCTGACAATCGTTAGCCAAGAAAGACTTGAAGGGTTCTTGATAGACGTATGCATTGTCGATAATGATGAAGGAGTAGTTATTGATCCGCGGGCAAAGGCTGTAATCTGAAAGAATTTTATTATTTATGAAAAAATTGAACAAAATAAAACCCGCTATAGGGAAAGATTCATCGATGTATAGAATTTTTAACAAATCGAAGAGGATCAGTGTCAAATTGAGTCCTAAGTTTTTTACGTGATTTGGTGAGATGTAAAGCACAGCTTTGCTTGACTTGAGCTTGATATGAGCGTGGTATGAAGGCTTGACTTGATTTGAGCTTGACCTGTCTTGATTTAGGTTGGATATGTGCTTTCTATTCTGGTGGATATGTGTCTAGTCTTGATGGATTGAGAATTGAGTGCGGACTTGGATATGAGTCCAGAGAAGGGAGCACTTAGGCATCTTCGTGTGTGGCCGTGTTGAACGATCTTGGAGTGCTTGGACTTGATCTCGATTACTACTTTAGACTTGATGGACTTCTTGCTTAGCGTTCTGGCGTGGTTCTTTTGCTTTGTAGTCTTGGCGATGTTGGAGCTTCACGCACAATTTGAACTTTGTAACTTGAAAGTACTTACCTGCGGAGAGATAGCGAGATTTGACACCATTAGGACTTGATTTGGGATAGGACTCAGGAGCTTGAAGGCGCCTGGAGTGATAGGAAAGCGAAGTGTTGAAGTAAACGTTATGCTTTTTTATACTACTCTATTGCACTTATGGCGATGTTCTTTGTAGAATAATGATCGATATGAAGGTGGAGAAGCGCCCGACTTTTAGCAATCTTGATTATTGAGCGAGGCGCTTGCGGCGTGTTTCCGCCTAATGTCGGCTATAGGGATTGAGCGTTCGGTTATTCCTATACGGAATTTTGATGATTATCACAGAAATTAATCGGATGTTCATCCCAAGTTTTGAATAATCAAGAGCTACGTAGCTTATTTGAATATTCGAAGCCTTAGCGAAAATTTAAATCGGTCTCGCGGATTTTGCTTGAAGCGTGAAGAATTATTGCGTTAATTGTACTAATCTTGATTCGAGGGCCTATTTTGGCTATCACGGAGGTGCTTTCGGCCACGGCGTAGTGTTTGCTAGCGGTTTAAAAGATTTAGCTTAGAGAAATTTCAGAGATCGTTTTCTGTATTTTCTCAGGTGTTTTAGAATAATTTTATGATGTTTATGAGATTTCTCGTATAATTTTCAAAAAATAAGGGGGGTGCGGGGGGTTTGTATAGGCCTCAGGGCCTTGAATACTCGCTTACGATTGGTTTGGTTCGTTTTTCGGTGGATCGCTGATCTTAACCGTCGACTTTTGAGATACGGACCGTCGAATTTTTAAGATTACTACTCGAAATACAAAGAGGCACTATTTGTAGGCTAGGAAGATTCTGGCTTTTACATCGAGCCTTTGTTTTCATATTGGTCAGGAACATCATGGAGTGTATTTTTGAACCCGTTCTTTTAAGTCTTTCATTTTGAGCCAAGCTTTTGGAACTTGATTTCGAGACCCGTGGCGAAATTCACGATAAAATTGGGATTTCGAGGCCACAATTTTAATTGACATTTAATTGAGACTATTTTCTCGAAAACCCATGTTCAGTTTAAAATTTAGAAGTTAATTAATGCTTATAAACCCTGTTTTGACATGGAGATTAATTCAGGGGCTTAATTCGGGAACCACTATTTCGATTCCGAGGAAAGTACATATGGATCTTACAAAGAAAAGGCCACATGGGGCCGGAAGAGATCGTAGAAGCTTGAGGGGAAGGGGTGTGTGTTCGAGCCATCCGTAGGAAGCGAAGTCGCTTATACTCTTGGGGCGGGGAGTGACGGGATCGGTCCGGATAGTCTTGAACAAATCGATGGGGTGGCGATGCCAGGAGTAGGATATCTGGCCGATAGGCTCGGCCGAAGGCGCCTGCCTCCCGAGGCGAGCAGGCGGCTTGGTGAAGCGGCGTCACTTCCACCGTGTCCCATCTGCTTCGGGTATTGGGCCTAGTAGGGCCCATTTGCCCGCAGGAGGTGGTTGGTTGTATCTGCCGGAAATGCGACTTTTGGGCTCTCCTTCTCGGTTCCATCCTGATTGTGCTCACTTGATCAACTCTCATAGAACCGGGGCGTGTTCTTTGGAAAATTTCTTAGATCCACGAGGGCAGGGGCCAGCGGAGGCCACTTTAAAATAATGGAAAAGGTCATGCGGAAGCGAGGAGATAGATAAAAAAATCTTGCTTGAAGGAGATGAAAGGTCCAGCGCACTGCCGGTCCAAGGCGGGAGACTTTATGAAGCGTACCGAGGGCCCGGGCCTAACTCGGTGACCACTGCCAGTTTCCCTCTGTCGAGGATATGCCGGAGGCGGAGTCGTTGCTGGCACAGAGGCGGATTGGGTGCCGGGGAAAGCCAGCGGGCTCGGGGAGTAGGAGGAGAAGATGAGGGAGGCCTGGCCTCGGAATCTTGGCCTCTTGAGGAAGGTGAGGGCACTTCGGCGGCGTGCGTTTGAGTACGTGCCGTTACAAAGTGATAAAAAGGGGAAGGTAATGCCCGGTAGAAATGGAGAGTTGGATGAGAGGATCAGAGTGCGTGCTCTCGCCCAGAGGGGTTATAAAAGAAAAAGGGGAGCCTTTTCAAATTCAAACCATTGGTGGTAATGAGGATAGAGGAAGGAAGCCTGAAAGTCGGAGCCACGTGATATTAGGGCTTCGATTTAAGCCGCGTGGCTTTTGGAACTTTATTCGGGCACCAAAGTAGCGGGGGTCTGATAAGATTGGAGATTTGGTACAATTTTAATTGACATTTAATTCGAGACTATTTTCTTGAAAACCCTTGTTCGAGTTTAAAATTTAGGATTAATTAATGTATAAACCCCTATTTTGACTTCGATTAATTTCAGGGGCTTAATTCTTAGGAATACTATTTCGTTAGGAGTTGTCAGGGAGAGAAATCTCATGTCCGGCCGCGTGGCATTTTAGATACTCGATTATCGGTCAATTGATTAATTAGGTCTTAATCATTTAATTATTATTTTTAACTACTTTCTGCATAAAGGGGAGTGAAGGTTTGGCTTTGTCGTCCGATTTTGTTTGATATTAAAAAACTTAAGTAAAGCAGGGAAAGGTATAAATTTAGGGGGTGAATAAGGTGATTGAATAATTTTGGAATTGGGTCATACTATTTCACGGAAGCGAAAAATAATATTTATTTTTTACATTTTTAATGATTTAATTCCCTATTAAATTTTTTAGGAAATCTGATGTGAATGCTCTAACATGATTTAGTCTTCGAATTTCTTGATATTATCTCGTTATCACTCATTTCTTTTATTAAGATGAAACAATAAAAACAATCCGAGCTAATCAACTTTACCCCATCATTATGAAATGGAACAACTAGGGGTGGAGACGAACCGAATCGAATATCATCGAATTTGAATTTTTAACAATATTCGAAATTGTGTCGAATCGATACTAAAATCAAGAGATTCGAATTAAATTCCGATGCTATTATCAATATTCAAATTCGATTGGATATTCATCATATTTCATATTTTCATATAAATTAATAAAATATTTATACAAATATTCGAATTCGAATCGAATATTCGGTTCGAATTCTAAATAATTTATATTCGAAAAATTTCGAATCTACCATTTATAAAACGTGCGTATTAGCATTCGTTTATCATTCAGTGGCAAAGTCGGTCGAGTTCGATTTGTATTCGACAACATTCGAAGTCGAATATTGAATATTCAATTGACTCGAAATATTGAAAAATATATTCGATTAAGTATCATATAGGAACAACTAATATTTAATTAAGATACAAAATTGAGTGACATTTTTTTCAATAGAAGGACAATGGAGTCTCGTCCATCATGCATGTTAAATCAATTATGATAGATTGCAGTATTGCATGTAGAATTCAAGAAAATATTTATTTGCTCATATTGTCAGCCTGATTTCACATGGATTACATCATTTACTATCAATTGATTTTAAGATCAAATTTTATACTTCCTCCATCCACAAAAAATTGTCAAATTTATCTTTATTTTTATGGTAAAAACGATTAACAAACTTCACAATCTTAATTGACATCTAAATTGATTTGAATCAAAATTATCAAATTAATAGTAAATTCTATGTTAGAAAATGTACATATTGATATATTTTTCGAATAAATTTATAGCATTCAAAAGTTATTTGACTTCCAAAATTAAAAAAATCGGTTATTACTAAAATTTTGGCACCTAAACTCTTTTCATGCATTTGAATAAGCTTTTCAACTATTCAAATGTGTCCCGAGAAGTTTTTGCTTTGAACTTTTGGAAAATAACTTTTTGACACCTAAACTCCACTATAACGGAGGTAAACATAAGGGCAAAATAGATATTTTAATATTACACTTTATAGGTCATTTTTTAAACAACAAACACTTAATTGGGACAATGTTGTATATTAAAATTGATTAATGTATTAAATATTGAGCCCGATTAAGTATTTAATGTTAAAAGCCCGATATCAATATATTTAAAATATGCATTTTCCCTATGTTTACATTATAATAAGGATTCGGTGCCAAAAGATGTTTTCCAAAGTTGAGGATACCAAAAATTTCTGTGAATAACATTTAATTGAAAATGTTTAGGTGTCTCTATTGAAAGTGATAAAATGGTCCAGTACTGAGAATGAAATTTAGTCAAATTCAAAATATGACAAACTTTTTTAGGAATGGAGACAATAATTCTTTACATGGTTATAGAGCCAACGTCGGTTAAAGAATCATATAAGACCGACCCCTTGTAGACCAAGTTATATAAGTGTGGGAGGGTATTGATAAACCCAATCCCCTATTTGTTGATTAAGATTCTTCGGGCATGGGAATTCTCCATCTATTGCCAATTTCTTCTAATATAGACTCACATAGATTCTTAATATTTTCTAATACTTTATCTTGATTTCACCTAGAAAATTAAGAAGAAATGATAACCATGAAAAAGACTTGATAGGCGTCTATAAAATTAGAGCTTACGTAGATACATAAAATCACAGGTTCTATAGAGAATTTTATTTCGACACGACACAAAACAGGTAATCGAAAATAAGAAATCAAACAAAACAACACTAACGACTGACAATCCCAATCTGATCTAATACAAAATTATTTCTCTCATCAATAAATATTTCTCTACTTCCAATCCCTTTGTTCTTAAAATTCTTGTAAATATATTTCTCCTATGATACAAGGCTGAACAAAGTAACTTTAGAAGCACACTAAACCACCTCGTCAAACCACAACCATGTATGTAACATGGAATCATGAAAAATATAAATAGTTATATATCATCTGACTTAATTGAGGCGAGAGTTTTGGAGAGAAAGAATCTCGTCCCGACATGCTAGGGATTACTTAAAGAGTTTTGAAGAATGATAATCCCACAAGTAATGGGCTGGTCCAAGGGTCGATCCAAGGTGGATTGAGCTCACCCGTAGCCGACCAAACCAGTGAAGACCACCGAATAAATGGACCTGGGCTACGAAGATGGTCGGGCGGGCCGAATCCGAAAGGGTTAGGCAGGCGGTCGGAGTTCATGGAGGCCCCATTAGTGGATAAACAGTGTTAAGAGCTCAATTAAGGGAGACGAATTGCCTGAGTGTTAGAGACCATAATGACTTCGACCGCTTTAATGAGCCTTGAGCCTTTATCGCTCGGTAATAATGGTGCACTTGAGACTTGATCAAAGGTAATGGTCAAACCATTATAAAAGGTAAATATGAAGCAAAATCGAAGTAAGTTCGCTGATACCCAAAAATCTATTTACAAAGACCAAACTCTTTCGATCTGCTACTTGACTTGATCGTCGGTGTTTAGTAGGAGCAAAGCGGTGCTGTTTTGCGAGAACTTCCATTTTGGAGTAAGGTATCGAAGCCTGACTCGAGAGAAGACTTGTCATCCGATCCACTACCAAAACCAAACTAGGTCATGGCACTCCAAATATTGTGCTTCTAAAAATATTCGCACCAGAACAGATTGGATACTAGATTAGTAGTATGCTAGAACCTTTAAAATAGATTAAGAAGAAGATGTGAAACATAATATCCAAGGTGACGCTACCTTGGAGAAGGGTCCACCGCCCCTATGTATTTATCCTAAGTTATTAGGTGTTTTGTCTTTTCATGTTATGGAGGGGCGGATCTAGTCACGTTGAATGGTGGTTTGAAATATATATTAATTTTTTGAGAAGCGATTTATGTTCTTTTAATAAAGTATTTGCTACAAATATTATATTATGAGATAAAATTTTCTAAAAGCAGTAAATGTTGTCATAATTTTTTCCTTCAAAATATGAGTAAATTATGAATAGAGTATTTAATATTCCTAATTGGATGATAAAAAATATAGTTTCTTCTGAAGTTGAATCTAAGACCTTAAAGACACATATAAACTTACCTACCTATTGATCTAAGCATGTTTTGGCAATTTGGCTGAACCATCGTAAAGAAAGCCTTGAGTCCGCCCCTGATGTTATCTCAAAGATGTGAATCTGTTATATCTAGCATACATAGGTTATCATATAGGTTAATCCTTATCGAATTAGGAATAGTCTCTTTCCTTCATGTATCAAAACAAGTCAAACTAGTTTACCGGTCAAACTTAATAACCCAACGTCATTATATGTATATGACGTTTTAGGTACCGATAATAAAGATCATATGATATGATAAATCCAATAGCCTTATTATTGGTGATTACAAGAGGACTCTGATAAGCCATCATAACCCCTAGTATTAATGTAATTATCAAATAATTACTTGTTCGAATAATAGTATTTACATCTAATCTCGTTTACTCATATCATAAACGAATTATCTATTCAATTGCCATTAGCGTAATTATTCTTGATTAAATTTCAACAAAGATTATCTCAGCATTTAAATACATTTTTTGTAGTTGAACTGTTTTATTTAAGGTTCGTTTTTTTGTAACTTTTCGCGGCTTTGAATCGGTGTACTTTTCTAAGTAATAGGGAAGAGGACCGAAAACGTACCCTTTGAAAAACTCTACTAAGAAAAGATGGGCTATATCCAGGCATTAGAGAGTAGGATGGGCGGGTTAGTCGGATCTAGTATGGATCGTACATGGACCGATAGTTGGAGTCGGCGGCTCTCCCGGGGTTCCACTGTCGAGATCACGGGGAAGAGGATCAAATTGGCCACCCCACAGAGCGAACGTCTGGCTATCTCCGCCAGCCACTTTGAAGCGAAATGCGGCAAAAAGAAAAGGAAGGAAAAATTCATGGGCCGATCTGTCACTTCGCCCGTAGGAACTGCGAGATCCTCGAGGGCCGCGCTTGGCGTCAGGGGATCACGGACCCGACCATAGAACCACTGTCGATAAGTGGAGCGCGTGGCATCGCTCTGGAAATTGGGCCGGTAAGGGTCGGAAAAAACCGTCAGCTGCCCAAAACCTTAATACCAAAAAGTTGCATACATTCTTTGGAAATTTATTATAATTGTTATAATTGAATATTGATTCTTGAATATATAGAATCTACAATTAAAGAAAGTAAGTTTTAGAATCTACAATTAAAGAAAGTAAGTTTTTTTCCTAACACACATATATCTATTTTGATGATACAATAAAGTGTAACTTTTGCTTTTGGAAAATTTATTTTCGAAATTAATGATACTTTCTATAATTGAATATTGATTCTTGATTTCCAAGATAAAATAACTTGGTATGTTTACATATACAATCCTACTTGACAAAATATAAAAGTTTATATTATAGTAATTTGATTGATATTTACTATATATAATATTGGATATAGTGTACTTATAGTAATATATCATTATCATATTTTTCAAGATTACAATCATTAATCATATCTGTGACCATACAAGTAGTAACTTTTAACATTATAAAACCAACTAGCATGCCTAATAAGAATGAACTAAGCAGTGTCTCTTTGATACAATGAACAAACAATATTTAGCTACTGTACTAAGAATGTTTCCATACACAAGCAAAGTTTTATTCTCTTCCCTTTTCTTAACATATTTATCATGATGCTATGCTGATTTAATAGGTGATGTTTGTACCAAAACTGTTAATCCATCAGCTTGCAATAACATTTTACGATCCACCCCTGGGGCTGTTCAAGCTTGAGACGTTACAGGCCTCGCCTTTGCCGCGATTACTAAGGCTCGAGTCTTATCAAATTCGGTAGCTATACCTCGTTAGGGAAAACAGCATCAAATCCAAAAATTAAACAGAGTTTGAGTACATGTGTGGGGAATTTTGGTGATGCTATAGTGAGTTTAGATAAATGTAGAGAATCATTAGTTCAAAATGATAAAGGTGGTCTAAATATTAGAGCCTCAGCAGCATCTACTGATGCAGATACTTGCAATGACAGTTTCAAAGGATTGGTAGAACCAGCCAATATGAGACAAGCCGCTCAGAATGTAATAGATATTTGTCATGCTATTGTAACTATGTCTAACTTGATTTAAACTTATTATTCAATGATATTATCTCGTTAACTGTAGGGAGATATATTCCCTACAAAGACTAACAATTACAACAATCGAATGAACTAAACTGATTACAAATTTCAACACCGTTTGAACATGATGATCAAGTCTTGAATTCACAATCTCCTTAAAACAATTTATCAATCTTCCCGTAGGTGCTTAGGATATAGAAGGATCTTGTTTTCCAGAATAAAATGGTAATGAAGTAAAGTAATTCGTTTTTCTTCCTTAGCTTGTTTCTGTTTCGGATTTCTCTCTCTTTTTTTTTTTAAGGAGATTTGATGAAACATACACTTTCATTCCTTGTCTAGACCATACATACAAGAGCTGGTTAAACATAGAATAAAGTTTTATTTCTTTATGTAGTATATGCACAAGGAACTGAAAAGGGAAATGAAAGCTACTATGATAAGGCATTTCTCTATTTTCTTGAATCTGAGTTTAAATTCCTCATAAACAAATCACTTTAATTTTTATGATTGAACTATCCAAGTCAACAATAATGTTGACAAATATTTGCATTTTTTGGGACTCTTCTATTTGAGTGTCTTTCCACGAGGTCCCTGGGTTCTTATATAAAGTCTATACTCATCAAAAGTCATTGGATGATACAATGGAGGTTTCTCTTGTGAAATTAGTTCCTTTCCTGGTTGTATAAGCAAATCACTCTTGGGATTGTAAAAGAATGCCAAAGAAAGACGCTCTTTTGAAGAATTCACTATTACCCTGTGCTCCACACTTTTATATATGGCGTTACTTATAACCTATACAAAAAAAGGTTAGAAAATTGTGAGTAGATATAGTTGACAATGTGAAGATTTAAAAGGGAAATATGATATGATTGATATCTCTTTAAACAAATATATATGATATGATTGATATCTCTCTTAAACAAATATGAGTACTAGATTCATCAAGGATTAATTTGAATGGTAGTACTAAACCGTTCTCATTCAAGCACTATTTCATTCACTACGATATTAATACTTCCAATACGTTTTAAAATCTCAAAAATCTTCCATTTAAAAGTCACAAAACCGTTATATTAATTATCCCCTGCCTCGCCTCGGGATACTAAGTGGAGTGATCACTTCCGCGAGTTGCCTCCAATTAAATGTGATTGTTTTTCTTTAACCACTTCAATACACCTGCCGCTCCTTACGAAAGTTGAACCCACATTGAGTGAAGAGATCTAGGATGCATTACATTTAAAGACTCCAGCTTCTTTATCATTCGGAAGCATTCCGAGCCAAAGTTCTCCATTTAAATTGGTATGAAAGAATAATATATTCTTAATTTTGTACATCCCCTCAAACTACCAACACATTTTCATTTTAGAGATTCAATTTTCTAATTTTTCAAATGTCACCTTGTTTTTTGCGTTAAAATAGACGAGTTTGATTTAACACTTAGTGAGATATCAGATAATTCAAGAGAAACAAATTTTTAGGGTAAATTTTTAATAAAGATATATGTGAGGCTTGTTTTAAAAATAAAAACCATAAATTAGAAAAAGGATTCAAATCTTTCTTCATATAAAATTTGTTCCAAAAAACTTATTCTCTTGAAATATCACTTTTTTTTAGTTAAATGGAACTTCATCTATTTTAATGTTAAAATTGAGGGTAAGGAACAATTTGAAAAATTGAAAAATCCATTCAAGGTGTTACTAGTTTGAAGGGTGTACGAAATTAAACAAAAAATTGAGCTAACTATATACTATTGAAAAAAAGTAATTAAATTAAATTAATTCAATCCCTTTGATTGCTCCAAGGCCTCCAATACTAATAGAAGATTCCCACTAGCAATAAAAAACAGGCATTATTTAAGCTAAGATCTCGACTTCTTTATGTTAATGATGCAAACCTTAGCTTCTGAGTTTTGACCAAGTCCTTCTTTTATTGTATAATCGTATCTATATTTATTTATTCTTTTTTCAGTCGCTTGACTTTCGTCATGTCTGACGTTTCATGTGTCATCATTTTAACACGTTTTAATTATTCCTTAAATTATTAACAGATTTCTTCACTTATAGTCAAAGTGGAGTTATCATAACTCATAGACCCTACCATGTGCAAAATAATCATATAGCGTGGTCAAACAAACTTATATATATACTACTCCGTAGTTATTTACATTATCTTACTCTAAATATTATGAAAGCAATAGCTAAATATTGAAATATCTTATAGAGTTAAGTGGTAGCTCATAATTGTTAAAATATCACTTGTAAAATTAATAGTAATTGGTACTAATTGAATAGTATTAATATGATGAAACTTTACCTATAAAAGGCATATAAATTCACTTGTAAAGCTTGCACCAAAAAAAAAAAAAAAAAAATACAATAAGTTTATTATATCTTTCTCTCATGTTCTTATATATTTTCTATAATAGTGGTACTAGTGTATGGTTATAAGAATCTATATAATATATCGTATTAGTTTGAACTATTAAATATTCCACAGAACACGCACGCATCTATCATTTCTATTCGAAGCATTTCTACTACTGGTGTGATATCCTCTATCCTTATCACTTTGATATTTATTTTGGTATATATTCCCCTATTATACATAATCAAAATACGCCAAAGATTCTATAATCATACGATATTATTATTATTAAATAATTCTACCCATGTTATAGAAAAACTAGCAACTGTCAAGTGACCTATAACTAGAGTGGTTATCATCCTTTATTATAGTGAACTCAGAACTCTTTGGCCGTTGTTCTATAATAAGTGCGGATATTATTTTGTGCAAGTAGCTAAATCTCCCCATCGCGTTTATTTACTACTAATTATGTGGAAGTTTAAACCCCATCTACCACCAAAGATAATTTAGTATCGATGCAAAATACTAAAGTAGCGATGCTAACTTACTAACTATGTGGAGGTTCAAATTTCCATCTATCACAAAAGATAATTTCAGTAGTGACACCAACTGCTATAATGTCATGGAGGTTTAAAATCCCTTTTATACTATCATGTGGATATAAATAAATTATCTCATTTACACTATAACATCATGGACATAAATAAATTCATCCTCATTTACACTATAACATCATGGACATAAATAAATTCATCTCATTCACACTATCACGACATAAATAAAATTCAGAATTAATTTATTTAATGTAGTTGTTAAAACCTTCACTTTTATATTGCTTATATTATTTATTGATAAATTTTATACTTATGTGGGAGTAGTTTAAGTTTTGCATCTACATTGTGAACGATAAAACACCCACTTATATTATTATCTCACTATTGTGTTATCTTATTTTATTTTATTATTGTCATGAATTATTTATTTATAATCATATGTATTATCTCATCATATGTGTTCATTCATCGTATGTGTTATCTAACGATCATGCAATATGTGTTACAACTTGTGCATTCTAACGGCTAAATCATATTTAAAACACTTAAATTTTTTTTATTTCCCCTCATTTGATAACGGTAAAATCAATATTATTTTCTTATCCTCAAACGATAATAAAACGGTCATAAACGGTCACAAAATCTCACTCTATAAATATTTCATTCTCTTCCACATTTCTAAACATCCTTCTCAAAGCATTTTATAATCATTTTTAAAATGGCAGGATGTTTTCTAGTATTTATCACTATAATTGCTCTATCTCTTTTTCTTGCTGGTTTTATAAATATTAAATAGATATGTAAGAAAATGTAAAGACATGATACTTGTCATTTCACTATTTCTAATCTTAGCTTCAATTGTTTATTTTTCGCTTGATGTAGATTTCTATGTAAATGGTATTTAGAATTGAATAAAATTTTAATTTGTGTATCAATGGTGTTGTAATATTGAACAAAATCTTTTACGAGATTTCTCTTGTGATGACATAACAATATCCAACTATAAGCTCAACTCGCCTCCCAAACCCCTCAAAGGAGACAACCACATGTCTCGACAAAACAAAGTTATAAGGCACCGATGCAAGTGGCCGAGAAAATTCCGAATAGATAACGGGGAAACATAAAAATGATTGAAAAAAAAGAAAAGGGTAAGAAGAATTTTCATTAAAAAATCTAAAGCCTTAAGATTAACCAAACGGATCATCTCGACGATGCCTCTATAATTAGAATAGTCAATGTAGATGATCCCGGAAGTTTGCGGAAAGAACTCAATGAAAGACTTTGATATCCAAGTGAGTTCTTTTATCTCAGAAGTACTGATTTAATGGAACAAACTAAGGTTCCAAGACTTTTAAAAGTGCTGTGATTACAACTCCGCCTTGTTTAAAATTGTATCACAATTAGAAAATTGTGGCATGCTTGTAATCAAGGTGAAAACTAGAAAAACATCTTACTGCTTTTACGCATCACAAATATTGCTGCAAGAACAATATAGAATCGAGGATATAAAAATACTGAATTGATACATGCCCTTTGATGGCGTTAGTGCTAATAATGAAGTCTTCGAAAATCATTAGTTACGCCTACTAGGACAACGGTATTCTCGAGATAAATGCACGACATTTAAGAAAGGTAGCTTACATGGTGATCGATTTAGAGGTCAGCTGCGCTGCGTCGTGTAATTTTTGTGGTCGAGGTCGTGGGACATGGTTTCGTGAATTATAATAGACTCGTGAATTACCCAACTCGATAAAAGAAAATGGTAAGAAAATCCAAGAAGGTTCATAAAAACGATGACGCATTTGTGCTATAATGCATGAAAGAAAGTGTCATTGGTCTAAGGTTAGACTTTTAACATTCTTTTTGTAAGATATAAGATATTTAAAGAAAAGGAAAGAAAGTTAATTTCAATAAACATGAACCTCGATTTATTTATTCTCTCTCATTCGAGGTCGTTGTATTTCTTGAGGGACAAATGAGATTTAATCGGATTAAGAAATAATTTGATGTTATTAACTACTTTGTGTTTTGTCGACTTGAATAATCTTTTATGTTTTTACTATGTATTACGTTATTCAGATGTTTGTTTTATATCTATGAAATAATAAAGTTGATTATATGTTGTATTATCACTCTCTATTTTAATCTTATATAATTATATGTTTCAAGAAGGGATAACATGAAACGTAAGCCGAGACATTTCAGATCCCGTATAGTGGAATAACCCATACAATCCCCAAGTATAAGACATTATTATTTCCATCGACATAAACTCTAATGCTATTTACAGTCACAATTTCAGTCCTAGACTTGATTGAAAGATCACATAATTTCATGTTTATATTATCAAATGAAACAAAATTTGTCATTAATGATGCTTTGTATTCTCCAAAATAAAAAAGAAACTTATTGAGTTTTAATGACATATATCATCAAGGGTATGATGCTGAAACGATAACTGAACGTAATATAAAATACATTTGTATTACTTCTATTGTTTTGGGAAAGAAGAAAATATTGGAGAAACTACCAAAATTACCTTCTGGGTTACATTATACTTATATTCATGAAATTGAATGTAATTTGGTAATAAAAAAGGATCCCAAAACTGTGTGTTTGTGTGGCATGATTTTTAGGTCATCCCGGTTCCAAAATGATAAGAAAAATAATTAAAAGTACACATGGTCATCCTTTTAAAGGTTTAAAGATTAAAATGTGAACACGCGTTTGCTTCTCTAGAAAACTAATAACTAGGTACGCACTATGCAAACTTCAATAAAATCACCTGTATTTTTTTGAAATAAGGTGATATATGTGGACCTATCCATCCACCGTCTGACCATTCGTGTATTTTATGGTACAATTGATTTATTTCAAGTAGATGTTCAATAATGCTTATTTATCGGCCGTTGATACGACATTTGCAGCATTTCTTTTGCTCAAATAATCAAACTAAGAGCACAATATCCAGACTATACTATAAAGAAAGTTAGACTCGACAATGCTGGTGAATTTATATCTGAAGCATTCAATAGTTATTTCATGTCAACTGAAATTATTATTGAACATCATGTTCCTCATGTACATACACAAAATGGTTTAATCAATCATTAATCAAACGCCTTCAAGATATCATAGATCATCGATAATGAGAAAAAATTACTAATCACTCAGATGGGGTCATGCAATTTTACATGATTTATCATTAATAATGCTTTTAAGACCAAAGTCATAATCATAAACATACTCCATATAAACTTACACCGATCAAGAACCAAATATTTCCCATCTAAAGATTTTTGGATGCTAGCTTACGTATCAGCTCCACCACAAAAGAACAAAGACGGGCCTCAAAGCGAGATCGGTATATATGCAGTGGCAGATCACCCTCTATTATTAGATATCTCGAACCTTTAACAAGCGAATGCTTTTTCTAAGAAGTGTTTCACGATCATTTCGACGAGACGCTTTTTCCTCCTCTAGAAGAGAAAAGAAACAATTGAAAAAGGACATAACGTGATATGTGCCATCTTAAGAAGAAAGCTGCAGTATCTACAAGATTGGGCGAATCAATTTCCGGGGATCTATTTAATCGATATGAAAAGAGTAACAAAGTCACATGTACCAAATTTATTAATACCCTCGCCGGATTGAAATTAAACAAAATGACGAAAGGGGTACATCTAAGGCACGCTAAGTATGGCCGACCTGGTTCCAAAGATAAAAATTTCGAAATGTCAAGTGGGCACAAAGATTGATAAAGAATGAAAGTGATCTTTGATAAAGACACTAAACGATAAACGATAACCCCGTATTTAAAAAACGCGCTCTTAAAGTTAAGCACAAGATGATGAAAATGAGATCATTGGAAAATAAGAACGATCTCGAGGTTTCTATCAATTATGTTAATAAAGGAAATCATTGAACCGAAAAATAAGGTTACCGATGAAATATTTGCATTCTCCTCATTGGATATGAAATCATGAATGAAAATGATTTAATGTCAAGGTCAATTTGATTGGCCAAAATGGAAAGCATTTAATAGATACTAAATTAAAAATCTCTTAAAAAACTTAAAAGTATTTGCCTATCAGATTATCCCCCTCGAAGGTATGAAACTGTTGGTTATAAGTGGGTCTTTGTGAGAAACTAAGTTAGAAAAACTAAACGGCAAAAAAACGAGACAGAAGATGTATGCCCGCCTTCGTCAGCACAAGGTTTTTCTCAAAGACCGTGAATTGGACATGAGGTAACTTATTCTCCTCGTTATGGATGTCAAGCACGACAATTTATATATGGAACACTTGATACCCGAAATATATATGAAAATTCTCGGAAGGATTTAAATATTCTCGAGACAAACTCAGAGAAACGTATGCAATTAAATTGCAAAGATCAATGTATTGCTAAAGCAACCGACGAATGTTATAATAAGTTAAGTGAATATTTTCTAAAGCAATGCTATGTATCAAATCTTATTTGCCCTTGTATTTTTTATAAGAAAAACAACATCCGGTTTTGTAATCATTGATGTCTATTTAGATGATTTAAATATCACTGGAACTAATAATGAAATTAAAGAAGCAATGGATTACTTAAAGAAGGAATTTGAAATGAAAGATCTTGGAAAGACTAAATTTTGTCTTGGTTTACAAATTGAGTATACTAAAAATGGTATACTAGTACACCAATCGAATTATACAGAAAGAGTGCTAGAAATTTTAACATGGACAAAGTTAATCCTTTGTGTACACCAATTATGGGTAGAACACTTAATATTGAAAAGATCCTCTCACCCTAAGGAAAAAATAAAGAATTTGATACCTAAGTATCATACCTCAAGGCAATTAGAGCATTAATGTATCTTATAATTGTATAAGACCCAATCTAGCTTTTGTAGTGAAATTTACTAGCGTGATTTAGTTCTCATTCTACAAAGAGACATTGAAAAGTGATAAAACATATTTTTCGATATCTCAAGGTACGTCTGGATCTGATTTGTTTTATCCTAACAATACAAAACCGCTTTGCTCGGTTATGCAAACGCAGTGCTATTTGGTCGTAATTACAACGTTAAATCGCAAATGCGTATACGTGGTTTACATACGGCATACCGCTGGTCTTCGGCATCCCAATGTTGGTATCACTCGTAGTAACGCCTTTCAAATTATTTTTGAAGTTATTGCCCTTCACAGTTAGCAGCGTTGCGTATTGTTTAGATTAGCGACACAACATATACAAGAAACGTCACTAACAAGAGTCCAACAATATTGTATGAAGATAATGTTGCATGTGTTACTCGTGACGAAAGAATATACATCAAAAAAGTTTCATAGGACCAAACACATTCCTCCAAAGTTCTTTTCATTTACTTCTAAGAGTTCTAAAGTTAAAACAAAGAGGGTAGATATCCAAAGATATATGTTCAAGCTCGAGCAATGCTGCATCTTTTTAACAAAGCGACTTCCTACACGCTTTCAAGCATCGCTCGCAGATCGAATGCGCCGCCTTCGGTATCTTCAAGCACCTACCGCTTGATCAAGGGAGCATACCGTTTACTCTTTCCCCATGGCGTTTTGTCCCTCGGCTTTTCCCTTACAAGGTTTTTAATGATACAATACGCGTGTCTACCATAAATGCTCGATATTTCAAATTGAGAAAAGTTATAACATGAGCTGCCGATACCACAACGTTGAAATATTTTATGAGCCTAACAGACACCACAATTGTTGAAATATCACTTGTAAAATTAATAGTAATTTGTAGTAATTGAATAATATTAATATGATGAAACTTTGCCTATAAAAAACATGTAAATTCATTTGTAAAACTTACACCCAAAAAAAAAAGAAAAAATATAATAAGTTTGTTCTATCTTTCTCTCATGTTCTTATGCATTTTCTATAATAGTGGTACTAGTGTATGGGTATAAGAATCTATATAATATACTATCTCCATTTCAAATTAATTGAATTTCTCACTTTTCGAGACACAAATTTAATTATCAATTACTTTTTATAGACATTATGAAAAATTATAAAAAAAAAATATTATGAAAATATTTTTAAAAATAAATTCAATGATATCAATTTTATATTTTTTATTATGAATAAAGTAATTTGTGGTCAAAATCTTGACAAATCCCAAACGCCAATTAATTTGAAACGAAGGAAGTATCGCATTAGTTTCTGAAATAATAAACATCCGATTTAAACAAAAATACCAAATATATTAGATCATTTCCGAAAATTACTTCATATTAAAGTTTACATGTTAGTTTGAGTTCATTGCCAAAATGATCCCAAAGTAGCCGGTGGGGCCATTTACGATTTGGTCCTCAGAAGAATTCTCGCGCAAAATTGCTCATATGCCAAAGTGAATTTGGTGTCGATCCCTATAAGGGCACCCCCCCCGTCAGCACAACAGTTATTTTGCAAGTTATCCCCCACCCTCAACCCCGCCTCACCCCAATTACCATCACCCCCCAACCACCACCACCTCCAATTCACCCCAAAGACTATCCGCCTCCCAATTTTGGTGGAAGACTCCAACCTCAGGCAACTATTATTTCATCTAGATTTACTCCAAATAACTGATTATGAGACACCATCAAAACCAAACCAATTTTTGAGGAAAAAAATCAAGCACCCCGATAATGGGGAGTAAAGTAGTGGTAACTCATGTCCTAAGGAGTAGTAAATAAAAGAATACAAAATGACTATTTTATCCTTACTTAAAATTTCATCCAACACTACTATTAATTATTGAGGGACATAATAGTACTTTCACATCTAAAAGTAATATTTAGGTTTCTATAAAACGATTCAGGTTTAGGGGGATTACAGCAAAAACTAATTTTTATTTATGCCCAATAATTCTCTAAAATACCAAATTAGACCCAAAAGTAGCTCCAAAATTATTTAGGACCACTTGTTCCCGACACAATTGCTGCGCATCATTTTCAAGATCGATACTACTTACAGCACCAAATCAGTAAACGACCCCAATTACAGTGATTATTTTGGCAATAACTCAAACTAATGTAAACTTTAATATGAAGTACTTTAAAAATGATCTAATATATATATATATATATATATATATATATATATATATATATATATATATATATATATATATATATATATATATATATATATATATATATATATATAATGGCTCTAAATTTAAGTTATACTTTATAATATTGTATCAAAAAATTGTAATTTCGTGAGTATTAAATTATGAATCTTTGCGATCATGGCCAATAAATTTAAGCTCAAGAACTAAACTGCTACTTAGCGACAATATCAGTGGCAATTTACTAGCAATAATTAATACTATAATACTTCAAATAAATATATAGTAATATAGAAGTATTGTTTAGTTAGTTTCAAACCTTTCCATGATTCAAATTACATATAAATATATGATAATTCTGGTACCAATCTCGCAACTCCGCACCGAAACAAAGTGATTTAATCAAATTCAATAAAGGATATTCCAAAATTCAAATAAAAGTAAATGAAATACATACAAATAAGTACTATAATTAGTAAATACTCCCTACAATTCATTTTAGTTTTTTTTCTGTGTTCGAGATGAGAGTTTAAGCAACTATAAAGTTTTAACTACATCATGAAAATAATTTTAAGTTATTAAAAGATACGGAGTATTAGGTTAATATTTAATATAAGAATAATTAATAGTAATGTTTGATGAAATTTTAAGTCCCTGAAAAAATATGGTTAATATTTATTTAAATATTAACAATAATTTATAGGGATGGAGGGAATAGTATGAAAAAATATCAATTAAAACTAAATGGTATAATAATTAGGCTAATGTATAATAATTTATGGAGTAGAAGATGAAATTATAACCTGAATTTGATCCCCTATATTGACGATGAATGCATGTGGTGCAGGTTTGACAGTGATCCAGGCATTATCTTTACGGACCTGAAGACCTGCCACGTCGGCATCAGGCAATAAAATAGTCAACCCACCTGGGTCTGAATGGGATGATAATCCTAGTGTTAAATTTGGTTGGGGACATTTTGAGTAAAAATTCACTCTCATACAAACTCCAATATTGTTTTCCCCTCCAAATGCATCAAGGAGATAATCTTCCTCCAACCCAAGAGTTTTGGACAATATTTTTGTGATAATCCCTCCTAATTTTACCACTTGGGCTGAGTATTCTTCAATCACATCCCTACAAGATAGAGTCACTACATTAATATCATAGGGATATGGTAAAACTATTTATTCTCATTTGGTTTAACAATTATCCATATGAACTACTTTCACCTCAAATATAACAAGGAGTTCGACTGATAACTTACTAACCAACTTATTGTAATTTTTTCTTTTATTTTCAAAATTTTAATATTTAAGTATTTAGTTGGGATGTGACTGTGTGAGATCACTTATATCAGTCCATATATCAAATACTGACACAAAGACACTTGTCAAAATGTGAATTAATATTCATAAAATGGTCTCCAATTTTTTTTTAAAAAAATACACATATGTCAAACTCTCTTCTAATTAGTTGGTATTCGGAGACCTAATTGTATTTTGAGCAAATAGAGGAAAAAAAGGGTAGGCAAAGAACGAAATCTTTAAATTCATATACGAAATAATATTAGTATATTTTTTAAATTTAGTTGGATCATAATGAATTTTTAAAAAAAAAAATTAAGATAGGTTTTGGAACAATAAGGTCATAGGTTGACATGAGTTAACGTGAAATAATAGAGACAAATGAAAGTACAATAATCAGTCGTTCCACACTTCCACTTCTACTTACATGTTAACATATACAGAGTAGAACTAAAATTTTGACTCATTGTAACTACATGAGATAGAATAAGAAACATTATTGCCAAACTTGAAAGAAAAAAAAATTACTTTTACCAACCTTTTTAGTGTTGATGGAAAGGTTATTAGAACCGCAACAAATGTTTATTACAACCTCTTTTTTAAATAATTAAGCTTTTTGTTTGAATCAACACTTGTAATAAAATATACCCTCTTTTTTGCTAGAACTGCAACAAATGTTTATTAAAACACACATCTTTTTGTTTGAACTTTTTGTTTTAAATGTTTAAAACATACCTTAGAGAAGTTGGAAGAGCAGGCCACTTTTTATGATCTTTCAAAGATGGAGGTAGATAATGAAGATAGTAATAATCACTCCAATCAAGAATTGCACCCTTTTCGATCCCCAATCGACTCCCATAACCTTCATAAGTTTTCGGGGAATTGGCGTACGATTGCTTCACTTCCATCGGTTGATGGAAGAACTCCCTCCATATTTCCCTGTGTTGATCCATCAATTCTTGCCTCACCCCATGGTTAACCACCTGGAAAAATCCCCAGTCGCGACAAGCCTTTGATATTGACTTCATTGTAGATCGGATAATCTCTTGATCATTGTCTGTGTTAGAACCACCTTGGATAATGCATCCTAAATCAATCAAAGGTATGTTTATATCAACATTCGTATGATCATTAGTACTTGTTTTTTCGACGAATGGCCTGTCCCCTGGTGGTTTTACATAGCGGTCTGGAATTTGATCCAGACCGCTATCTGATAGCGATTGGACCCGAATGATGGGGAGGAGGTGTTGAATTACTATTCATTATAAACTTCACTTTCTATGATTAGATACGATGAAACAAACAAGAATTTAGGATTTTATATGTGGCAAATGAATAATAAACTTAAACATAAGAGAATTGAATGGAAGAATATATAAAGGGAGTAGAATATGATCAAAGTGATAGATGCTGGAAATAACAAGAAGAAGTTATGAAGCAAGTTGGTGTTGTACCATTCTTTTGCTTCTGGAAGTTAGCTAACGACTGAATAAATTAATCTTAAAATAGTACTATAAAAAAACCCCTAAAAAAGAAACAAGTAATATATTGAAATAAGCACGTGAATGATATGAAATATTATAATAAGGTGGGGATAAAAAAAAAGTTATGTGGGCATCGAAAACAGGGAGGGGATAAGACCCTCATATAGAAATGTACCACTAGGAGGGAATGGAGAAGGATTATAAATTCAATTTGGCCATATTTTGTTTATTTTTGAGTTTCGCCATATTATTTTTTATTTAAGTTTGACCATATTTAAAACTCATATCAAACATTTATTTTCCTTAATATTCTACGTCAATCGACATGATAATACCATTCTGATTGAATCGATGATATTGGTTTTTATAAGTTTAAGGAATTCATGTAGACATCTAAATTTTATCAAGAAATAATTAAATTGATTAAGACGAATTAATCAAATTAATTAAAGAGTGGAGCCACTAAAGCACGCCACGCTACTGACAGTGCTCGATTAAACTTTAATCCCAAATCAAACCCTGATCTAACGGTAAGTGCCTCAGAATCAAGCCCTCGAGTTAATCAAAGTCAAAGAATGGGTGGGTTCTAGCACAATTAACCCTAAGTTTGAACTCAAATAGGTTCCGTGAAAATACCAAGATTAAATGTTCGATAAAAATCAGTGCCTCGAAAACCCTAATTTTATTAATTAAAAGTCGGCCAAAGGGACGCTGCCGAAGGCCACGTAATTAAAACGGTTAATCTATAAAACACGGGGCTTAAAATGAAGACTCTACAAGTTTCAGGGTGCAGCCAAGACCCACAAGCTTTTGTGGATCAAAATCAGTGATCTAAGTCGCTAAGGTGTAAAATCAAGGTCTAAAAGGTCCTATTAATATAAAAAAATACGCTGACCTAAAAAGAACTCTCGAGCTTCTACACTTTCAAAATACGCGCCAAAGTCAATACTTGGCTACCAAGAATTTTCAAATCATCTCGACGGTCCGCATTCATTCAAAAAATTAACGGTCAAGACGCGATTCACCTTAAATCAAACCGCCAATCGTAAGTTAAAGATTGAAAACGGTCATACGCGACGTACAACCCGTGCTTCGCCGATCGATTAGCAAGGTGGTACCTGCAATTACAGCAGCTGAAATTCACGTACTCACGTAAGTCGTAGCCGGCAACAAATACCAGTCAATTCATGGCGCATCATCCTTTACCGGGCCGAATGGGAGCATGTGACTTACCTTCCCGATGAAGATGTTATGAACATGCACATAAAGACCCCCTCGCGTGGAAAATGTATTTCAAATGGTGCAAGACACAAAGTTGTTAATGCTAGGGCAAGCAATTGTCTTCATTACTTCCAGAACAAAGAGCATGTTGCCTTATTCCTTCACACTAAGCCAAAGATGTTCAAACAAATACGGTGGATCAAGCACTCATCTTAGGGGATTGGCGAGTTATCAATTCAGATACCTCAACTCAAGTGTACTGAGATTCAATTGATCATCAAACTAAACGACGAAACAGTATGAGGTTGGGAAGCTCAATGATCCTCTATTATGGATATGCTAAACAGATTGCTACGATCCATAGATAGAGTATCCATCACACATGTTCTCGCACAAATGAATAAGCAGTCGACGATGGCAAGTCTAGCTTCTTCTATAGCTTATCCAGACAGTGAAGCCGAAAGATCCTAGTACGTGAGAAGCTGGTACACAATTCCTCTTCAAGTCGTTAAGAATATGAAATGTAAGATCTAAGAAGTCACTATAGTGGCTCTGATGGCTCCCCCCTTCTGATCATCGAGATAACCTTTCATCGACTACTTCCAATATGGAAGGCGACCGGATGACTTAAACAAAACGACATCGGGCGAGGCTCGCTTCTTGTATTATCATGGTACTTTGTTCAGAAGATCCTTTGGGGAGCTGCTACAACGATGTCTATCAAGTACCAAGCCAAGCGCAGTGTATACATGCAAAAGTATGGGCGTGAGCACATCAGTCCGGAAACCAAGCCGCACTTCATATTAAAAGGGACGGGACATCAAAGATCGTTTGTACGCATCAAAGCCGCTGCAGCCTCGCCAATACCATGCCAATCTCATCCATCAACCCCCGTAACCTTGCACCAACTACGCAAATGCGGGACATTCGATGCGCTGGGACTTGATATGGCAAGCACCTATGCCAGTTGCTCCAAAGCAAGGATATACGCATATTCTAGCCGGTACGCATTACTTCTCCAAACGGGCATGCTAAAACCGATAACGAAAGTGGTAAGCAAGAGGAGGTGGCGACTTATCAAATTCAATATCATCTATCGATATCGGGTTCCAAAAATATATCATTACGTATAACGGAAGGCTCGATAATAGGATGATAGCAACAAAGTAACAAATTGGCATGTTAAGCGTATCACTCACGATGTACTACCCACAAGCCAACGGGTTGGGGCTGAAGCCTTCAACAAGATATCAGGTAATCTCTCAAGGAAAAGACGGTGAAGAAGTCCCGCAAGGACCGGCTGAAAGTAAAGCACGGGAAGAGGCACTTTGGGCATACCGACCACGCTCAAAACCGCGAACTCCAAGTAACGCCAGACGCTTCTAGCTTTACGGGACTGTAGGTCGCAGCCACCATCGGAGGTATAAATCCCTCACCTCGTAGTAGTAAACTAAGGCTCGCTCATGAAGACAATATGCTCCTAAGGCTACAAGAATTGGACTCACTAGACGAACAAAGGCTCATCGCCCAACAAAGGTTGGAATGCTATCAATCAAGAATCTCTAAAGCCTACGACAAGAAAGTCAAAATACGATCATATCAAGCGGGTGATATGGTGCTCAATCAGGATAAGGTCGATCCACACACGCAGCTGAAAAATGTCAAGTCGATGCCCAAAACGGACGGTCCATGCTATCATAAGAAGTCTTGTCTCAATAAGCATACTTGATATCAAATGGCTTAGTGGAAAGAGGTAGGACCCATAAATTGTCGCTACCTCAAGCCGATATTACCCTTGAAATATGAAATACACAAATTCTTTAAGACAAATGCCTAATAGCTCCTTGGGCGCAGCATAAAAACGCCTAATAGCTTACAGTGGGCGGTAGCATAAAATACCTAACACTTACCTGATAAAGAAGCTATCCACCCAAACGAACTACATTTGACTCGGGACCGAGACTCCATCCTCAAGGCAAGCCTCAGTTCATTTAACCTATCAAGTTCTCTTTGGTTCCATAAGAGCTACTATATGAAGACAAGTGAAGAATGAAGCAAAATAAATATGAAGCAAAATGAATACACATTATTTGAATTCAAAAGGGGATCCATACATGTGTTCATAAAAGCATAAAAGCAAATAAAAGTACAAGTTAATGCCTAAAGGAGCTAGAGTACTATGTCCGGGGAATGGGAAAAGCCTCTGCATATTCTAGTTTCATAGACAATGCATCTATCTCCATTGAGAATCCTCGGCCGCCTCGGCCTCGATCAATGTACTTTCTCCAAATGAAGAATCTCACAGCCTATATGACCTCGACACAACCGCAAAGCATAGACAATAGATTCTTGCAGTGGCGGCGACTTCCACACGTAATGAAGCATAAGAAGAGGGATGCACTTGAGTAAGATCGCTGACGCCATGTCATGATCGCGACTAAAAAGATTCCAGCCAAGCTGTCACATGCAGTCGGCCCGAGCAAGACTGCATGAGATTACCTAGCGATTTAAGATGACTCGATGAAGTTCTAAGACAATCAACAATAAGTCTACCCATGAAAAGAAGTCCTCAAGGGCCGCCTTCATAAGAACGAGCCCAATGGCAAAGACAAGACGTGAGCCCATCTTAATGCTAATGAAGACGCCCCACTTACCAAAGTCTTGTTCCTCAAAGAACGGTAGAGAGCTACCCAAGCATTCATGCAATCATGAGAGATCTCACACAAAGGAGCTACGGGTGAACTAGCCATGACCTGCAAAACAAGAGAAACACAACAACAACAAACCAAAAGGGTGATGAGCACTAGAGGCAAAAGCATACAACACGAGAAAATCAAGATAAATCAAGCCATAAAGGAAAGGCAATGACGATCCCACACTTCAAAGAAAGATAAGGACAAATCTCAAAGACAACGTAGTCTAAGGGGGATTACCTCTCCTTCGGGGCGGAAGCACCAAGATCACAAGAGAGTAACGAAAGTTATAATAACGATCATTCCAACCTACGAAAGTTACTCGCACTAATGCATCAAATCAAGAAAAGGCCGAGAAATCAAAGCAAACACCAAAGAAGAAGGTTGGAAAGCAAGTAGAATGCCTCTTTCATCGATGTCCCTCAAATAAAGGAGTCACCGACAAGCGGATCGAAAACTAAAATAAAGCAATTCCAAGAGCGTCGGTCGGCAGAGTTAGCAGAACGCTCTCGCACTCACTCAATACCACTAAAAGTCATGGTTGCTCAGACCAAAGGCAAGGACAGCAGGGATATGCATACTACCTACCTACATGAGCTATGATTCAAGTAAGTGCTAAGAGCACATCAACAAAGAAACGATAAAAGCACGTGCTCAACATTCTAGTCACAAAACACACAAAACAAAGCAAGAGATAAAGAAACAGCGGGAAGAGGGGAAAGAACGCTCAAAACCATTCTACATGCAAGTTCCAACCCTATACATGAATGCAAAGAGGTACACGCGTAAGCCAAATCAAAAGAAAGCCAAGAAACGCAAACAATGGGCCAAAATCAGCATACAATCGTTCATTGGCAAAACAGAAGGCTTAAACTGTCCAGAAAATTTCAAAAACAAATGAACACAAACTAGACTCAGAGTCAAGCACGTGAAAATTTGAATCACCCCAATCGATTGAAAGCAGAAACAATTCTAAAGTTGCAAAGAAGATCGAAGTCCGAACCCTATGCCGAAACTTCAAGGACTCATCTCGACTTCCGTAACTAGCTGAAGAGCTTCATCTATCAAAACGAATCGCTCCGCAACAAGCTTCTCTACAGATATATATAAAGAAATTTCAAAAGATAAGCGATGGAAGTTATGGGCGCATAAAGGAAAATATGTCGTTTTTTTACCAACCAAAATCAAGCCGCGAAAATTATTTTGTATTTTCGTATCACAACGTAGTTAAAGATCAGATTTATCATCAAGACTAGTACATGGAAGTAATTGGTGATCATAAGCACAACAAAAAGCACACAATCAATCAATTAAAGTATGAAAGTTACTAATTTTATTAATGAAATTCCAAGATCTTCTTCAAAAGCCACACTTTGGATGCAAATTCTCGCCTTTTAATTTTGTAAGAACACATGAAGAGATGTTAGTATGATGACGTAATCATATAAAAACATCAAAGTGTATCAAGTTGTGCAAGAAAATAAGACGAAAATCAAAAATATTCCCAAGACTATTCGAGCCAAGGCCTACATGAAGAAAGATGATGATTTTTTTTGATTTTTGTGTCTCATCTCATACTTAAATAGACAAAGCCTAGTGGACCCGAAATCCTAAAAGTCTGCTTGGTTGGTTCTGGTGGACAAGCAGCTCAGAAAATGGAGGCAATCAAACATCTTCTACACGGTAGGTTCAAAATCCTCAAATAAATACAATGATATTTAAAATTTTCACGTGAAAATTTATCCTGAAGTATTTACTCTGTTAATCAAATAAACCGATACCTAATCTCGAAAATATGGAAAAATAGAGTTTAACTTCAAATAAATTAAAATTGAAATAATTAATTCCAAACCCACTTGGTGGTTAAGATTAATTATTTTACATATTTAACATGACTCAAATTCATAAAGAAATTGCGTATATTAATCTTAAAACCACTATAGGACTGATTAATATCGATACAATAAATCTAAAGTGGTAACATATGACGTAATATGTTGCAGAAAGTGCTCTAGAAAAATTAATTCTCATTAAACTTTCTATGGATCGAGAATTAAATGGGATTTAACATGTACTAAATTCATGTTAACATTAAATCCCAAAATTTCATTAAACTATTCACGGATTGAAATTAACGACTTAACATGTACTAAATTCATGTTAACATCAAACTCAAACAAATTAATTCACATCCAATCCTCTACGGATCCGAATTAATGGATTTTATGTACTAAATTCAACACAAAATCCACATAAATTAAGCTCCCACCAACTCAATCTCAGACCGAAGACTTAATTAATAACGTGGACATACAACCACAACAAATCATAAATAAAGTCAACTATCCTACAAGTCCCCCACAACGACTGTGGGCTTGACAGTGAGCGCGATCACGCCATCCACGAATATCCCTCAGAAACAAGTGTCATCCTTCAAAGTCCTTAAATGACATGGATGATAACTTAGGACCGTAGGTGCCTCTTTAAACGCGAGCCTAGTGAACCGTAGGCACGGTTAATCACAAACTTCCGACCTCCCCCGCCGGTGGTATGTTATTAACCAGACCAGCATAAGCCCACTAAATTCACATCAAGCAAAGCTCCAATATCCAACTGCTCATCCAACAAGTCAAGCAAGAGACCGATGTCACCCATAAAAGGAGCAGACGCGCCGAAAAAGAAAAGACACAATTTAAAAACCAAATGCTGTTGGAAAATGAATATCAGTCAGGTCGAATCACCCCAATTGCATGTACTGTGTTCCATGGAGCAATCTATGTAGATCTAAATTTTATCAAGAAATAATTAAATTGATTAAGACGACTAATCAAATTAATTAAGAGGGGCGAGCCACCAGCACATCACGTCGTATTGGGGTGGTTCTCGATAAAACCCTAAATTCAAGTCAAACTCTCGGACGAACGCGGTTCATGTAAATCAAGCTCCGTGAAGTTAATCGATGCCGCTAACAAGGGTTTCTTTACATTAATTAACCCTAAGTTTGAACTCAAAATGTGGTTCCCACAAAAAATAGTCTCAGATAATGTCCGATAAAAATCGTGGCTCAAAACCCTAATTTTATTAATTAAAAGCGGCCAAACGGACGTGTCAATGCCATGGCTCAAAAATGAAGAATCTATAAGTTTGGCTCAAAATGAAGAATCTTAAAATGAAGACTCTACAAGTTTTGTGGTTCAAAATCAAGACCTGTGTCGGGTATTGCAAAAAATCAAGGCTCCAAAAGTTCTGGGTCAATATGAAAATATGCTTGACCTAAAAAAGAACCCGAACCAAGAAATTTCCAAATCATCCGACGTGTCCGTATCTTATCTCAAAATTCAACGGTCAAGACTATGATTCACCCGGAATTCAGAACCGTCAATCAAGCAAAGATTTAAGCCCCAAAACATAAATACCCCCCTCCCCATTTGGCCGACCTCCAATTCATTGACAATTCAACCAAAAAAAAAATCCCACCCAAACACACAAAACCCCGAGAAAATTCAAAAGAAGGACTTCCGAAATTTCAAAAGCAAATCTTTGAAGACCGCTGCCAGAAACAATTCAATGCGTGGTCGCCGGAAAACACCTCTGCAAGTGGGCCATAATAAAGGCCAAATTAAGGATTATTGCACAAATGGCCAACTCTTTAAGCTCGAACCAAAAAAATCTAATGAGAATCGATTTAAGGTTCTTTAAGAACGCTCAATATTCTGCATTGCTATAGCCTCGATTATTCAAAACTTGGATGAACATCCGATAAATTTCGTGTTCGATTCATCAAATCCAAGATATAGGAATAAATTGAGCCGCTCGCCTCTATATCCGATTCTAGATGTGAAACATGCCTATGTCTCTATCTACTTGATCGCATCATAAAAAAGTGCTGGAATGTTCCACCTTCATACTGATCATCACTTGGCTGAAGAATAAGTCAAGTAAGTGTCACAAGGTGAAGCTTCAAGTAACATACTCATAGCCCCCCGATTATTCAAAAACTTGACGAACATCTCGATAAATTTCGCGGGTTGATTCATCAAATCCTGATATGTGAATAAATTGAGCTGCCTCGCCTCTATATCCTGGATTCTAGACAGAAACACGCCAAGCAAGTGCTCTATCTAGTTGATCAAGATCATAAAAAAAAGGCCGAATGTTCCACCTTCATAATGATCATCATCACAAAGAATAAGTCGCTAAGGTCGCTATGGTGAAGCCAAGTGCATACCATAGCTAAATCAAGTGAGGTCAAA
Organism: Lithospermum erythrorhizon; assembly: GCA_019722365.1. NCBI lineage: Eukaryota > Viridiplantae > Streptophyta > Magnoliopsida > Boraginales > Boraginaceae > Lithospermum > Lithospermum erythrorhizon. The sequence continues at coordinate 42,775 of JADFUC010000334.1, read as the reverse complement.
TTCACTAAGTCCCAAGCGAGGCCACCAAGCTCCCACGCGATCATATCCTCAAGTCCCACTCACAACAACACGTCAAGTGGCCGTCAGAAAATAAAGAATAAGCAACTTTTACTAACACCGCTTGCTATCACTCCATACAGCTCGAAGCTCGGAGTCCTATCCCAAATCAAGTGTCATATCAAGACACTAAACTCTATCAAATCAAGTGTCATATCAAGGCACTAACAAGAGGCCTCTCAAGCCACCTAAATATACCCCAAAAGCGGTAAAAGACCAAATCCCAAAGTCCCATCGAAGGGTCAGAATATCCAAATACGGTCTCACCTCACCGGTGTCCAAAAGTCCCATCACTGCAACGTCATATGAAGTCCGCAGTCTAAAGAGACCGAGATCAAGTCCAAGACCCAAGATCAAGTCCACAGCCTAACACGGGAATACTCCCCGGTGCCTCAAGCTCGACCCATATCCAAGTCCGCACTGCCTCAAGTCCATCAAGACCAGATATCTAACTGAAATAGAGTTTCTATCCAAATCCAAGTCAAATCAAATCAAATCAAGCCAAGATCAAACTAAAATCATCTGCTAAGCCCGACATTCACAAATCATTAAAATGTAGGATTCATAGTTTGGACAATGATCTTCTTCGATTTGATAAAACCTGTACATTGAAGAATTTTCCCTTACAGTAAATTTTATTTTGTATCCATAACATAAATAATAAAAAATTTCTTTGCATTACAATTCACTAACGTATCAATTTAAGTTAATATTAATCATAGTAAGAATCTGATTTGTGATAGTGCATTTCATATATCTATTGAATTTTTTTTTTTTTTTGAAGAATACTAAAGTTAACGGGTGAAATTATAAGAGTAACATATCTTTCATTTTATTTTTAGATTAACTACAACACTTTTCTCAAAAATTAGCAAAGGAGGCGTGCGATGCATGACATGCAATCGATTTTTGAAATATTTGATATATTTTTTATATTTAATTCGAAATTATTCTAAAATTGTGTAAAACTTACACTTTCGATTTTTCTTTTAATTAATATTTATTTTTGAAGGGATACTTTCATCATGAATAACTCCCTTTAAATATAAGATAAAAATTACAATAAAATACTTCCATGATTAAATATTTTTAATGAAAAATATCATTAGTATAAATTTTATAGCACTCCACTGGTTACTAGATATTATTTATTTTGTTTCTAGTACATTTTATTTCAAGTATACTTTTATTAGTAATATTACTTAAATTATTAATAATATATTATTATTATACATATTCAAATAAAAAAATAATAAGTTTTTATAAAATTAAATAATACTCCCTCGCTTTTATAGCTGTTATTTTAGCCAAATTTTAGTTTTTTTATAGTCGCTTTTAGCATAATAAATAATATTTTACATTTTCAATGTACTTTTTGACTACTTTTTCTGTTGAAATAAACAACCAACTAATGATATTGTTTCAATTGATTGTCATTCTACATTTTCAATACATTTTTTGACTATTTTTTTCCCTTAATCTATGTGCAAAGTGCTAAAACAACAACTTAAAAAAACGGATGGAGTATATGTCATTCAGGTATGTAATAATATTTTTTAGTAAAATATTAGTAATATAATATTAACATGCAAAATTAAATTATTCGAATAATAATCAATCAAATACAATTATACTTGATGAATAGATAATTAGTTTCAAAAGATGAAAGATCTTCAATTTAAACATCTCATCTCTTTTCCTCCAACTAAGAAAAGAAAAAGAATTTTTTTTTACATGACACATTAATCCTATTAAGACGTTTCTGACCTCTCGATTATTTCAATAACTAACGGAAACACGTTATCTATAACACGATAATATTAAGGAAATAATTTGGTATTCCACTCAGATGTTCTACTCTTATGATTTTGCTCTACATAAAAAGAGGGAAGTTATAGTAAAGAAAATTTGCTACGATATGGCTATGTCAAATAGTTTGGGATTCAAGGTGCTTGAATTTCACATGAGCTTCCATTGCAATAATTTATTGAGAATCATAGTGCTCGTATATTTACTCTTTATCATTATTTGTTAACTCAAACTAAAATATTAGGTACTAACATCTATTATACTTAATGGATAATTAATAATAATAATAATAATAACAACAACAATAAAATAATTCTATGGAAAAGTATATAAAGATATATATTAATTTATCAATTGCAATTGTAATAACATTCATTAATGTTACATTTGTAATCATATCTAATGGCATTTATATTTGTAATCGATTTAGAAAAGCATATATATCAACTATACCAAATCGGGAGATGCCCATGTATAAATTCATATTACTTAATAATTTGATGTCAGCGACTAAATATAATGTATCTAATCGATCAATCAATAAAGATACCTAATTATTTTGTTTTATGTGTTAAATTGGTATAATTTAAATTTTTGTGGATGTCAATATATAAAATTCATATATGTAAGGAATTAAATAACAATAATAATAATAATTCTACACCAAGCATATGATTATTTAATTATATACATATTATAATCATAATAACAATAGTTCTCAAGATACACAAATAATAATAATAATTCTACACAAAAAGCATATGATTAACTAACATCTATTATAATAATAATAAAATAGGGTTTACATTAAATATATTATTATTTACATTAGTTAATTCCTATTAGAACTCATGAATGATCAATTAAGAGGTGAAATTATTAATTAAAAAGATAATATTTTGCCTAACTTTTAGATTTTTAGAGAATGGTAATTTAGTCATTAATAGCGTGGAAAATAAGAACGAAGAAATATAAACCATTATTCACACTTATATATATATAAGTGATTAGTGATTACTCATTAGTGATACTCATATCCTCACTAAAGCTCAGTCACCTTCATCTTCATCATTCTTACTATCCTACCTTCCTGTCCACCACCATCCTCCTCCATCCTTCAAACGAATTTTCATAAATCAAAATTTGAATAAAAAGAGGCCAATTTTTTTTGTTGGGGGGGCGATATGTAAGTAATTGACAATTTTTGTTGAAATCAAAATCGCATAAAAGAGGTCAACTCATTGAGAGAAAGGATTAAGTTTAAGGGTTTCATTACAAGATTTATTATATCATATTATATCAATGCTATATTACAATATTAAATGTCCATCTTGACTTTTATTTTCAGTTATACCGTATACAATGATTATTTTAACTATAACGTGAGCCGCAAAACATGGACGCTGATCGCTGCAATAATTGAAAATTTCAAAAGATTACATTGTTTGTACGTGCAAATAGTCATCCCCCAAGGAGGTTCTAGGGTAAATTCTAAAAACATTACACTGTTTGAACAAATACTAGAATTCCAAGGCAGATTAAAAAAAAAATCAATCTCTTAATAACATTTTAAATATTAATATAATAAAATTAAAATACTCCCCTCCCCACTTAGACGTGTCTAATGGTGGATAATCTCAGTCGGGCCAGACTCATACTAGCCAGAGTGGCTCCTTAACAAACTTATTATTTTGCTTTATTTCGGCCCCGACCCCAGTTCGGCCTTCGATCTTCAAGACTCGTAAACTTTTGTCAGTTTGTGTATCACCCCTTTTATTAAAGAAGCAGGCAGACAGGCTTTGTGTTGTTGTTCTGTATTATATGAGATTTGTGAAATTGTGCTACCTATAATGCGATTTTTTTTTCTTGCTATGTAGAATGTCCAATCTATTCAGATTGCCGAAATGAAACGTACAAAAACTAGACCAATCAATTTATTTACTCAATTTTAGTAAGAGACACATAAATAAAGTTTGTGCTCAATACAGAAAATGTAATTCTAATAATTACTACTATATAAACAATGACATTGCCACAACCACCCAAAGTTGGAGAACATTATAATATTGGTAGAGTTATCAATCCAACAAATAAAAGTTCCCCTTGAGTAGAAGCTGGGAAAAGTTGGTTGAAAAAGAATCGATTTATCTCCGTGGCCATTCGGGCGCTCTTCTATACTTTACTTTTGTTGTAAGACTTAATAGCTTTAGTTGTTCTTTTGAGCTCCAGATAACTGAGGGTCAGTTTGATAGTAGACTACATCACCAGTGTCGCTAACGTAGTGGTCCTTCTTGAAACTACTTACCAACACTCCCAGCAAGTGCAACGGAAGAGGTGCTGATCTCTTCGGCTCTTTATAGTATTTTCCAAGGACTGGTTTAGCAGCTTCTGTCTGCGATTTTAAACATCCCCAAACGAAGCATTAGGTAGATATATCTATCAAGTAATACTACTAGTATTTTGTACTAACTTGATTAATATGATACTTTGAAGAATAGATTTATTATACTCACTGCTTCAACTAGATGATAGTGTGGGATTTGCGGGAAGAGATGATGAATCACGTGTGTTCCAATGTCGTGATGGATGTTATTAATCAACCCGTAATCACGATCAAGAGTTGTAAGTCCACCTCTTAAATATGACCATTCCTATTAAAATGGTAATCATAAACATTAGGAATACTTTCAAAAAGTAAAAGGGGAATATATAATATTACAAAAGTCAATCAAGCAATGAGAAAATGGATTTCCCACTTTCCCTCACCTTTCCACGGTACCAAGGAAGTTTGTCTTCATGCCCATGATGATGAAGATAGGTAACAACATCCAACCACATGACAAAAATCTATAATTTTAAAAAAAAAAGATCCAATTTTTAGTAGTTCTTAAGTTAGCCTTAAAAAGTTCAAAACGAAATTTGATGGTTTGAAAGATTCAATTCAATGAGATCACAAGACTTGAATAAATGACATTAGATAACTAACCCAGTAAGGGATGACATAAAGTTTGAACAACTGGACGGGACCCATAACGAAGGATAGTCCAACAAGCAATGCAGCCATTATGGACCAGCAAGTTGTGGAGGTGATCACATCTTTTTTCTCATTTGCTGTAAAAAGATCACTACTTGGGTGAAAATGAGAGCCTTCCTTTCCAGGACTTCTACCCCACTGTCATCAAATTTTAGAAGCAAAAAATAAACAAGACTTCTTCAACAAACAAATTCAATGGGTGCAAATATTGACTTAATCACATTAACATGCCCCATGCCTCTTCAGAGACCCCTGCCTAATTGAGGGGAGGGGGATAGGATAGTATGGAAGGTTACCCCTACGGCTGTTTCCGAATTGACCCAAGAGTGAAGTGCAAATCTTGAATTAATCAATTCAACAAAAACGAGCATTAGTGGTGCAAAAATGAGAAACTCACCAAGTAGAAAGGGTATGCAAACATGGGCAATGGCAAGTTGAACCTTACTATCTTTGTCAATTTATCCAAACTATTGAAAAGCTTCTCATTCAACTGAACACACATATTGGAAGCAAACAGAAAGTCTACATGAGTACAAATCCAACGAGGAAGACACAACGGTATAAGAAATAGATAAGAGGGATGCAGCTGACTTACTGGATGCCAAGATTCATCGTTCTCGACATGCCCATGGTTTTGATGATGAGTTCTGTGACTAATTCTCCTGTAACATTTATCAACTTAACTCTTAAGATTCTTTTATTCTCAGTTATCCAATGTCCACATAAAATAAAGAAACAAAACTCAGAATATTCTAAAAGGAACTGAATTATACCATCCATGGTAAGGCACAAGAATCGAAGAATGACAGAAGTGTCCAACAACACTGTTGAGCTTGGGATTATTAGAAAAGCTCCCATGACCACTGCATAACCAACAGAAGAATCAAACAAACAAATATTTCAGCAGCCTTATGCTAAATAGATGAAATTGATAAGTTCAAACTAATGGTCTTTCTGGATCAGGTGAACCGAGCTGAGGGTATAATTTAAAAATTAATGTGCATCCAGGTGAATATTTAACAATGCTGTTTCGATACTTTTTACTACTGGACGTGAATTGAAACGAATTGAAGTGAAATATAACTAAAAGTACCATTCAACTCAGTTACATCCCAATTAACCGAGGTGAATATAAAAAATACAATTTAAACTCGATTCACCTAGCTTCACCTCAATTCAAACCCACCATAAAAAAGTAAGCAAGCACAACAATGAACAACCTTTTCCTTTCAATAAACAGATAATCAAAACAAAGCAGGAATGAAGAGTGATTACCAATCATGGCCAAGAACAAAGAGAGCCCAGAACATAGTCCCCTGAGCAAACCAATACAAAGGCCAAACAACCCAATTATTGAAATAAGCAGCTGCAACAGCCAAACCAAAAACAATTGCAACATCTCTTACAACATAGCTCATAGACTTCCAAGGATCCTTAACCCAACAATGCTTAGGAATTGCATCCCTAATATCAGACAACTTAAAAGGTGGGGGTGCCCCAGGGTTAAACCCCCCTACTTCACCATCTGCTTCCCCCACTTCTTGAACCCTCACTGGTGTACTAACATTCAAACCCCACTTTCTTCCACTACCTACTCCATTATTTTCTGACAAACCTAACAAAGAATTTCCACCAAGATCCAATTTTTTAGCAGTTTTGAACCTAATTTGATTCAAATTGCAAAAATGCCCACTTTTTCTTGGAGCAGCATATATTCTAGGAAGTGGTCTAACACCACATTCTGATAACAAATAACTAGCCGCCATTGCTTATACCCCTAATTCAAATAAACTTACCACTTATATAATAAATTTCAAGAAAAAGGGGTTTTAGCTATTTTCTCTATAAACTCTCTCTATATTTATAATATATATAAATATATAAATTTATATATTTATATATATTAATTTGAAGAGAGAGCAAAAGGGATTTTTGTACAAAATTATATGGTGAGAAGAGTTAGATGAGAAGATAACACAAAGAATCCTCTCCTTTTATTACAACTACAAATATGAAATATCTCACAACTTGCAAATGTTGTTCGTGTTGATATTTCAAAGTGTCTCCTCCACAAAACAATAGTTGTCTATATATATGGATCTCATGGTACCAAAATGGACATCAAATTGGGACATCTCTTTGTGGAAATTAAAAAAAAATAAAAAATCAACGTTTGTATGTAAAAGCAAGTAGCACTAATGATAAATTAAAAGAACGTGATTTGTATGCCATAGGGACTTATTGAAAAAATCCAATTCAGACCGATTCAATTTATCTGTTCTAATTTTTTGAAACCAATCGATGGCGTCAATAATTTCAAATCTGCTATCCAATCGACCGCAGACCGATCATTTATTTAGTTTATTGTTAAATTTATTATATATTTCAAATACATATTTAATTATTCATAATACATTGAATTTTTATTGATTGTAATTTATTATTAGTATATAATTAATTTCATTAAATTTATTAGAATGGTTAATTTAAATGGAATGGAACAATAACTCAATAACATAATCCATAAAATAATAAATTAACAATTCGTGAGCAATATTCACACCAAAAAATTTGAAACCACATATTTATCTCACTAAATAAGTTAAAATTATATTTTCAATTTATTAATTCATTTATTTAATTGTTAAGAAAATTATCAATAGTGTATAAATATTCTCAGAATTATCGTTGCTTTCTATATCTATATAGATGTTGAATTACTGAACAATCTGAAAGCACTAAAACCCAACACTGAAACTACACCAAAAACCGATTGAAATGAGAAATCGACCAGACCCCAACTCTAAAAACCGAAATACGATATCATCCCTAGGCCCACATAATTCTAGCTTCTGTTTATTTTTTCCTGCTTTTTTCATTTTTTAACATTTCTATTTCATGAAAAAGTCATGAATACTTTAAATTTAAAATCTAAAGTTATTATCAAATAATATTATATAATATATTTTAAAGATCTTATTGATATAAGTTTTATATTATTAGAAAAATAAATCAATTGAATATATACTGAAGGTTTTGGTTGAAAATCGAAAATGAAAGTCCTTATCGTCATAGAGTTTGACATAATAATTAAGAAATGTTGTTTTTTATTCAATGTTGTTGTTTTACTTGTATATTCTCATTTATAAAAGGATAAAACCTTGAAATTATAAGGATTTTCATACAAATGTTTAAACTAAAGAAGAAAAATAAACGACTTAAATGCAGTTAATGTCTAAGAATATATACAATTGAAAAATAAATATAAAAGTGGATAAAAATATAGAATGACAAGGTAAAAGAATAAGAAAAATATTGTTAAGATGACAAGTTAAAAAAACAATGGGAATAGTTATCTAGAATTAATGAAATATTTAATATTTATAATTTTTGGAATAAAGTAATTTTTTAACGAAAACTGTCGTCACTATTTTTTAAATATATATTGGATAAATTTCGGATTGACGCAGTATAGTATTTTTAATTTTAGTTGTTGGACGGTTGCCGGTTGGAGTCTTGAAAATGGTCTCTATTTATTCCACATATTTAAAAGAAGCATGAATAAATTGGACTGTGTGCTTTGGTCTACGCCAAACATTTCATGTGTTCGCAAGTGGAAATGGTCATAGGCTCATAGCAAATCAAAGAGTCGCAGCCTTTTTCAATAGTACTAGGTTGACCTATGTTTTGCTTAATCTGTTCATCATGCCTAAATTACTACAACCTCTATGGTTACATCACACGAACAAAATTAATCTATTAATCCCTTCATTTTAATTTTATTAATCATCTACCACAAAAATATTTTATTAAGATAATAATTGATTTTAATATTTTCAAGAGAAAAAATATTAGCGAATGAAAATAAGAATATTAGGATACAAAAAGTTGTATTTATAAAGTAAACAATCAATTATAATTAAATAATAAGTTTTTGCTAGATGATCAATTAAATTGAGATGGAAAGGGTAACATTGAAATAAGGAGCTTCAAAATAAGATTGAAGGGATCATTTTGTATATTAAGATTAACATGTGTTAATACTTCTGAAGAGGCTCCCAATTCCCATTAATATTAAAGATAATTATAAAAAAAAAAGTATTACGTATCATAATATATACAAAATATAATAAATTTTAGATCGAAGATCGATCCGAGCTCAGGCCTCCTTCTTACCCGAAACCAAACATGGCTTAGTTTTATGCACTTGCTTAGATGCTGGCCGGAAGCCAATCTTCTTTTAACAAGTCAATTACTAAATTATACCGACCAGGCTATAGTTGAATTGACTCATATCTAATTTACAATCAACAATGGACAATCATGTACACAGACACAGTACAATTTTTTAAAGATAATGAATACGGAGTATTCTGTATTAGTCAATGATATATGATGGAGTCTAATTTATCGATCTCAATTTTTTTTTTTGTCAAACTTTAATTTTCTATAATAAAAAATTAGTCATTTTTGAGGTCTTAACTAATATACAAAATTTTGATAAATTATGATGTTAATTGAAAAATTAATACTATTTGTCAAAGAACTTGTAATCATTTAATTAGAGAACTAATCTCTAGCCCTCACATACTCATTTATCCCTAAAACCATTCAATTTACATTTTCAATACTTCAAATTACAAAACTTTTAGTTTCTTAATATTAGAGGTAAAGTAGAATGAAAATAATATTTTTGATATGTTTTTTTAAAAATAATTATGCAACATATTAAAAATTATTTAAGATCAGAATATAAAAAATCAATACAACAATCAAAGAGTGGACGAACTTCGAGTGATGAAGGAAGTATGAGCTAATATAAATGGATGAAAGGAGAGCGAGTTCAAAGTGATGAATTTTTTTTGTGAAAATGTGTACCATAAAATTGCAATGTTCAGACAATCATTTTGAAATGGAGGTAGTATTGAACAACTTCGAAAAGGATAGGGTTATAATGCAAAGGTTGATATATCATCTCATCAAACATAACAACATGGTTATACATATACATATATCAGAAAAGGGTGATACAGATAAATAATGAAATTGTTGTATCTATTCAGCCAGAACTAAGGGAAACTTTACCAAACTGATTATTTTGACTTCATTAAGAACAATCAAAAGAGGTTGGTTCCACTTCCACACTCAATAGGGTTTATTCACCACCATAACAAATTAGCGCTTCCATGGATGTCTGACTCGATCATATATGCCACCATCTACGCTTTTCCATTTTCTTGGCAAGCTCCTTCGCCATATCTGCAAAGTTCTCAGCCCCATCTTGTAGCTCTGCAGTGCGCATGCCAAGTTGCTGCATGAGAGAGAGCGCATGGGGTTAGAAAACGTCATAGTTCTGATTTAGCAAGACATCACTCTAACCAGACCCTTAAAGATTGTATATGATTTGTTTTCGAGTAAAGCTAACATAAAGCAATACAGCTCAATGATCTAACAAAACCTGATATAGCAAAGCAAAAAAGGTAGTATTACTCAATATTTCTTTATAAATGAACGGTTATCATAACTGTTCTTCCCTAGCACGAGCATAAATGTGATAAGCGAGAGAAACACACACAAAAGGAGGACTAAGTGTATGTCCAGTGGAAGAAACTTCGGGATATATCATTTACCTCAAGTTTCTCTTGGCGTTCTAAAAGTTTTTCTTTCGCTTGCGAGGCAACAGCAGCAACATCCTACGAGCAGCACATAAATTATATTTTAGTCCCGCAATCACTTGAATGTCTGTCAGTATCCAAGAAAGAGTAGAATAAATACCCCATTGTGTCTGTATTTCGCAACAATTTCATCACGTGTTCTCATTTTCGGTTTTGAATCAGAGGAGCCACCTTCAAATAACTTCTCCCTTTCTGTTTCCTTGGTTTGGTTTGGTATTTCTGTTTCCTTGGCTGAAACAGCAGAAGGAGCAGAATAGAATGACAGGAATATCTCATAAGCCTAAAGAGACAAGCAGAAAGAAAATTAATTTCAAGTTTCACAGACATACCCATCTTTTCATTATAGGTAACATGAGATGCTGGAACAGAAGCAGGTTCTTCAACTTCGATGTCATCTGAATAAATGTAGTGTCCAAATACAAAATTATGCTGACAAATAACTGGGGTTGGCAATGCTACAAATTTTGTATTATATGTTTCAATTTTATGAATAGTAGAGTAAACAGACTTATAGCTTACCAATATCAAGTTCAAAGTCAAACGACAAGTCCGAGAATGGGGATCTAGAGAGTATAGACTCCAAATGTGCAAGGAGATTATCACGGCTTTCATTAGAATTGACATGCTGCTCTGGCTTTACCCCTTTGAACCCCTTTATGATCTTTGCAAAGGGTCCCGAAGGTCTATCCTGGCAACAGAAGACAAGTATTTTAGTAAGTTTTTCATATACAAAGGAGAGAGTGAAATGATTATCAGAAACCTGATCTTCTTTTTGGTATCCAAGGAAATCTCCAACAGTTTCAAGTGCTTTATCATGGAGACAAGGTAAAGCCTCTGGAAGCCTAAAGCAACAAATACAGTGTGAAAGTCCTTTTTCAGGATATCTTGTTCTAAATTAACAATTGAAGGCTTGTACATAATTGGAAATTGTGTGAGTGGATGGCACGAGATACCTTGATTCATTCTCAGATGCCAAAAGAGATACAAAAGCAAGTTCACTACCATTAACCTGCAAAAAATAGAATTAAAAAAGGATGAGTCAAAATTTATATAACTAAGGGAGTAACAGGTTTAGTAATGCAAGTAAGAGAGAATGCCAGAACAGAATCTTAGATGTAAATTACCCCATACCAAAACAAGGATTTTCAAACTAATTTGGCTACATAAAGCGTAGTTCAGGCTTGGCATACTCTAATGGTCAATCCTAAATACTTCAACCGTTCCATATTCAAGGCACTTATCCTTTGGGGGGAATCCCAAAATGAGTTCCTGTTTTGACTATAATTGTAAGGGAATACAAAGGAGGAAGAAACTAAGGTGAAAAGAAATTTGAGCTTTTGTCAAATTGTGGATAGTCGAACACTCCTTAGAAATGGGATAGATGGAGAAGTGTAGAGATGACAATAGAAGACCTATTCCTATTTACTATTACCATGCTAAATTGATCCCACTGAAACAATCTATCATTTAAAAGCAATGTAGTCGCATAAAAATAAAAATAAAGGGACCTATGAATTAAAATAGGCGGTAAAAGAAAGTACCATAGTAATGAGACCCCTTTCAGAACAACTCATTGTTTTCTCCATATTTGTCTTGAAATTCCATCGTAAAATTGACATCAATGGTGTTTGACCCATCACCTTCAGATCCGGAAGTGACCTGTTTCAACAAGTCATACATTCTCTCAGACCCAGTATAGAAGAATCCTTCAAAAGAATATTGATATTATTTCCATAACAATGACTAGCAAAGAACAAGTAGTATGATGTCAGAAAAGAAGTTGCTTCAATATTTAAAACATCCCTCATGGCATGCAATTGTTAGTAATTACCTTAATTCAAGCACTCCGGACTGATAGACTATGATCAGTCCACAGGCTTTTCCATCTTCTTTTAATATGGTAGTCCAAGCACAAGGATGAGCAAGTTCAACTTTAAGGGTGAAGTTATACATTCCCTAAAATTTAGCAGCTTGTCTCAATCTGCAGAAGGGAGATAAAAATTTGCAAAAAAAAACCAAAAAACAGCAAAAAGAGGTTAATACCTGAATCACCGATTCTAAAGGGTACAAATATAGAGCCTTTTCACAACATAGTAAAAGTAGCGAGTCAGGAACTTTTTTATTCATATCCAGATTTGTGGAGTCTTTAGCTTCCACTGGATTACTCTGATGTGGATGATTTCCTTTGTCAAGTGTACTTCCAGATTCAATACCCTGGGTTGACGACGGCGGTGGAAGACAGTCCTTGTGCCCTTCAATTGAAGATGAGTCGTCTTCTTCATATAAGAAATATACAAGGAACAGAGAAAATTAGAAGCTACATTAAAACCAGCATTGAAAGCTCTAGCGAAGGTCATATATACTTGTCTATAATAATCATTGATAAAGCAGTTATTTCTCCGCTGGGAAGCATTTTCTGAGTTTGAATTTGGTTCCCAGTAGTGCTATCCATTAAAACTATTTGTGCATCTTTTCTCAATAGAAAAATAACCTCGGGAGATTCTTCCAGAGTCTTATTTTGAGATTGATCTAAATGATAATCAAGAAAATCTACAACTGTTTTTGTGAAAAGAGAAATGATTGCAGGACCCTGTACACTTTCTGAAAGAAACAACACAGATAATGACCCCAAATCAAGTACCGCCACCTGTAAGAGAGAAATAAGATTTTGTAACTTGCAAAATATGGTCATACTCCATCCGCCATCCCGAGTCGGCCACTCACCAAATAACAATCAACAGAAATTACCTGACCAGATTCGTATGCTACAGCAATTCTGTCACCCGAAGATAAGTATTGAAACATGCGTACTGGAGAACTAAGAAGAGAAAATATGGCCACACAATGCGATTTCCCTATCTGCAAGGTGGTTACTACAAGAAAATTTACAAGATAAATTAAGACTCATTCAGAGATAATACAAAGTCAGATAGACAATCAAGTCTAGTTTGGAGTACTGCCCTATAAAAAGTGATAGTGAAGGTACCATAACTACAGTTAAATTATAATAGGAAATTCAAACATCAAAGATGCTCCTCGAAGGAATAATCATAATCGAATGTTTTTATAAAACATTCAAGTGTAAAAATGAGAAGTGTCGCATCATTTACCTTCCTAGACAATAAAGGGGAATAACATGTTAAAAGATAAAAGGACGAAGACCAGTATCCATTTCACCATGGAAAATTGGCTAATTAGAAGGAAAACATTAAGACCATCTCCAATAAGAGAGAATTTATTTTGGTATTTTATCCAATGAAACCACCTTTATGCTTACACATTTGACATGTGTCATTCATTCATTTCACTTTGCATCTCAATAATTTGTCAAAATTAAAGAAAACGAATTTCACCAATATTTATTATTTTTCAAGATCTATATTAGAGATTAGGTTTGTTTTATTTGAACAGCGAATTTTTTATTATATTATTCAAAATAATATAAGGTATATCCGTATATGTAAATGGTGTAGATGAAAGAGAAAAATGAAATTATTTTTTGAAATGTCCTCTACTATGGAGTGTAAAAGAGAGTGAGGATAATTGATGATGTGGCAGGGGACAATTGCTTTTTGAACCATCCCCTGCTGTAGATAGTCTAAGACCCTCAGAGATCCTGTCATTTCCTTTTCTAGGACATAATTTCAATCGCTCAATAGGCTCTCAACAATACCGTAATGATAGAATGAAGAAAACGTTTGCAAATATTAACAATAATCTTCAAAAGACTAATAAGAAATGAAACCTTCATGCTTTGCTTCTGTTATGGTGTAAAAACTTGTTTTGTCTGAACATTCATCTAGCCTATATATGAAAACCTGCATGAATTAGCGGACATGGAAAGGTTATAACTTGTAACCGAATGCCTTCTCCAATTTTCTCCAAGATAGCAAATGGTACAGTTTACTCTTACCTGACCACATTCGTTTCCAACAGTTAAAATCAAAGTAGCGCTCAAATCCAAAGCTGATACTGAAGCAGCTGCACCGGCAACTTCAGCATTTCCCTCCTACGTATCATAGACTAGGATCTTAGCTGAAGATCGATCTCAAGGGAACTAATTAATTAGATGATGAGCCAGAAAGTATAGGAAAAGACAGAAAATTTGAGGGTAATTAGCACTTGGAAACACTCGACTCACCCCTGCTCCAAAAACAATCATAGGTGACAAAATTGGACATGTAGCATCAAATATTCTTACAGATCCATCTTGATATCCAGTTACATATATTCGCTCAATCTCCTTATCTTCATCTAGAGAAAGTTGACTAGGAACACCACCACTTAGAGGCCACTGTGAGTTCTCCTTAATCAGGTCTTGTGCAGCTTGAGAATTCACAACTGAAACTGTCTATGACACAAATAATATTAAATTGAATAATTGTACCAAGTAAAATGGAAGATAACTGAATAGGATTATCTCGTACCTTCAATGAAGCCCTTGAGAATTTCACCTTTTCATGAAGAGAAAATAGTTTTCCTACAGTCATACAGGGTTCAATAGCAGGAACAACTGCGGGATACTGCAATCCATGAAGGGAATGCCGCTTTTCTGGCTCAGTTCTCAAGCCTGATAAGCAATCCGTATCATAAAACTGCAATTGGCCAGGATTGGTCAATATAGATAAAGAAGTATTCTCTTTCCTGTCAGCTTCATGAGCATTTTGTAACAGAGTCATGTCTGCAAAAGATCCACTTAGTGGAAGATCCACACGGCAAATGCACTTCAGATTTGCTATCCCAGATGACCAATCGAGGCTTAGGACCTGTGAATTGTAAACAGGTGACATATCTACCGGACATAACTTCATAAAGAAACAGCTCTTTGAATGTGCCTGTAATAGGCCTAGTTAAACAAGCAGATAAATGAAAATGATGATGGTGTCTTTTGTAGATTTGGAAGAATGAATAATTTATAATTTGCATATCACAATGAAAAAGCTGTAAAGGTTATGACAATAGGTGAATCCTTTCATTTTCCTCCATACCCACTCATAGATTGATTGTCTTACATCTTATGCCATTGAAGCTTTTAGCTGGCTTATTTTCTGGCACTAGAATATAATGTACAGGCGGTAGTTTACAATGTAAGTTGAGAGAATGGTTGAACAGTTCAATCTCTCTCTCTCTCTCTCTCTCATAAAACAATCTGTATAAATTGCACAATCAAAGACTTAACGAACAAGAAAACACATGAAGGGAAATGCTTTAAATACAGTAGCATGCTTATCATAAGCTAACTTCAGTGAAAGATGCGTTGGGTTTATGGCCAGCCAGAAATCTTCCTAGCAGATCATGAAGGTTTGTCAAGTACCTGAATAAAGTTAACATAACCCCCAGTTTATTTGAGAGTTACTCTATTTTAGAACATCAAATTTAAAGCGCTTATTCTCAGACTGGTATAGCAGCCAATGCTAATAATTTATGTTTTCAGGTTTTGGAGTTTAATATATCAGAAAGCATCAAGTGTTCCAAATCTATCAAATATAGTGGTCATAATGAGATTCAGAAAATATATGTTAAAGTCAGTTTCATACTGTTAAGACTTCATCAGATCCAATCTGATCACCTCCATATACATAAAGTTCGCCTTTGCACTCTTTGCCTGAGTTATTGGGAGACCAGTGCAAGACAATGACGGGAAGTCTTCTTTCTCCAGATGCCAGTTGCAATTTCACGACATCACTAGAAGATTTTTTAGCTGTCTGGTCTTTTCTATTGTCCGGAACAGACAAATTCCATAGCAGAATATCTCCATCGACGTAGCCAACAGCAAGAACTGATCCATCGGGAGAAACCCAACATAGAGAACTGATTTCCTTCTCCATCTGTTCACAATCTGATGAACTAGTGTCCAGTTGGTCACGGCCAACATCATTTGGACAATCAACTAGACACTTATCAATTAATTGGAGATCCTTTGAACCTCTAACCAGGACTGCTCTATCCTCGGTGACATCCCAGAGAATTATGAATCCATTATCATATGCAATCAGCACCCTGCATATGCATCCATAAAATTACTAATTTGTTAAAAACCAAAATAAAAAATAAAAATTGCCCCTGATTTGGTTTGTCAAATTTCTTAGAAGACATTTTCAGAAAAATTTCTCTCATTCTCACTTTTCTTTCCCCCACTCTCACAGGTTTCAAATGGTAAGAAATAGGATCTCGTATGGAATCCTAACATCCCTAAGGGAATATTCTCAAAATTCAATTTTGGAGAAACTAGCAATGCTAAGGAGGCATGCGAATGAATAGATCTATGATTTAAGATGAGAAAAAGGAGAATAGAAACATCCTTTGTTTACCTAGTTATATGTGATTAAAAAAACCTTTTGTTGACTTATTATTTACTGAAAAGACTCTATATCTTAGACGTCGATAAGTACTACGATACCTCCATAACATTTCTCAAGATAATCATAATTCATAAAAGAAAGATATTCTTTCAATTTAACATAATGTACTTAATAGACCAGAAAACAAGAAAATCAACATTAAATTCACTTAAAGTATAATTAAAGTAACAATCATAAAATTGTTAACTTTGCTTACCTATTGCCGGATGAACAAGGTTGTGGAAGTAGCCCAACTACGGACTGGTAATTCGCCAATGGTATTTCAGCAGATTCTGCATAACAGCTGAGTTCAGACTTCAGACAACTTATAGAAGTTTTTTACATAAATAACTCCCTTCATCCTAATAGGTTCTCAAGTTTGAATTTCGATAGTGACCACTTAAATTTTGAGCACAAATATTTTAAAATAAGTTGTATAATATTTTGTGAAAAATATATCAAATGATAGTATTTTCGTTGTAGTTAACTATTGACATGAGAGTTTTTATTCAAATCAAAATTATGTTTCATAAATTAAGGCACCAATGTTTGTTAATTTTGACCATTAAAATCAAACTCGAAAACCCCATTGAGTTTTCTTGTCTTGCTATGAAGAAGCTATTTTTCTATTCCACCAATTATCGGAAGTCATATTCTTCCTTAAATTGGAAAAGAAAACATCCCCACAAAAGGTACTAGTTTCTTGGACTTATATTCAGAGTGGGAACACATAGAGGAAGCATCACCAACTCAAAAGTACGTAACATTACCAGCAATGAGGTTTGCAGGAATATTGTAGAGCAATGGTACAATTTTCCCTTCTTCTTTATCATACTTAACTGTGGATACATATCCATACTCATCTCCAATATACCTGAAGGCCCACCAAAATTTTACAACATTTTAGCCATATCTTCTGTATTTGGACAGATAATAATCGATATAAGCAGGACATACTTTGCCTTAATCTCTTACATGTAATGGGTCCCATAGATGATAGAAAAACAAGTGATATTGGATTCCCATTTTAGACTAGAAACTAGAAGCCTGCTTTCTAAGTCCCAGACCTGTAGCATAAATATAATGTTGATTAGGGAAGATTTCCAGAAAATCCCCACACTTCAATATAGGACAATGTCCAAAACAAGAACGGAACATTACGAAGGGTTAAGAACTGATGGCATAATACGCCAATAATCGGAATGTGTACTGTACATGACAATAAATGGAATGGACAGAAGAGGAAGTGAATTACCTGAATTTCATTTTCATTTGAGACACTCACTAATAGACCTTGGTTCTGCAGGAACTGGACGAGAACGGATAAACGGTAAAATAACTAAACACAGTTTATATCCATATGGTAAGAAGTCTGTAACTGTAATTGTGTATATCTATGTTTGTAACTGTAATTGTGTATATCTATGTTTCTCCCAGATCATGATATAACTAATAAGACGAGTTCATGTGAAGTTTTGCCAGATAATATATAGAAAATTATAAATCACGGTTGTCCTTATTGCATAATGATTAAATAAGCTCTAAGCCCACTGAAAATAACAGGACCATATGAAGCCATGGATGTAAAAGGAAAATTTAGAATAGATATAAATATAAACACCTTTCACCTTATGATTCGAAAGTTTTGACTTACTATAAAACTGAAGTAATGATTTACTAATGATTGTAATTAATGTACGCATGCCATGATTGCGGAATTCTAAAAGATGACAATAGAATAATAAAAATGGGAAGGATGAAGTAAAATACTTCAAAAGGGTTCAAAAGGATGCCGTATGTGAAGCATATGCACTAACCTCTATGTTCTTGAAGGGAAATGGCTTGGGTGCAATAAGAAGTCCTTCAATATTGTTACCACCAAGTACTTTGATCCGACCATCCCTAAAATTAAAAGGGATTGTTATTTGGAATATACCCTCAAACAGGCTAATAATAATAACAGTTCCACCTGCTTATTGTGCATCTTTTATGCCGATTATGCTATTTTTATTCAAAGATTAAAGGCTAGCAACATTCGCAAGCTATTAAAGTTGAAGGGTGGGGATACAGGACCATTTAACACTAATGTTGTTTAACTGATGGGTGACTAAAATATCATTTGGAAATTACAACTGAACGGTATCAGCACTTATTGCAAATCTGAAGTCCCACATGGATGTTTTAGCGAACTAAATGGCATTCTATATGCAACAAAATAAACAATGACAGAAATCTCACGTCATCCTTATTTATATGTATACGATAGCATCACTTACTCGAACACAAACAAGAATTTAAGTGAATCGACAAGCATAAATGGACCATTTTGCAAATAGTATATACCATCCCCCCACCAGTCAACCCCTCACTACCCTAATAACTGAAAACTTATTTATCTTCATACAAAGGTCCCATTTACGACTTAGTTTCAATCAAGCGAATGCACAAACATACTACGCACGAAATGCTAAACTCACAGCGTTCCTATTGCCAATAGTCGCTGGACGGGATCATAAGCGAGGATGGACGATGTACTAGGGATCCCATAGTGAACATCGATTCGCGGGTCGATATACTTTTCTTGCTCCTTGTGCTGAAGAACAACATTACCATTAATATATCATACTTTCTCAATAACAATCAAAAGTCCTCCAACAATTCAACAACAATTAAAAAAACATACAATTATGCACAAGTTAAAATAAAAACATAGCTAGCTCAATAATCTTAATCAGCTTAGTCAAACCCTCATGCCAACAAACTTCATATTTTTCAAAAATTCCAAAAAATTATTCAATACCCAAAATTACTCACAAGAAATACATATAAAAAATAATTATTTTGCACATATAATATAAACAAATTATCAACAAGTAATAATAAATATGGTAATAAATTAAGAGAAATGTACCTGAGATTGTGTAGATTTTTTAAATAATTTAGGTAACATAATTAATAATCAAGAGAATAATTAGGTCTTGTTAAGAGTAATGTTACAAAGATTTTAAAAAAAATGTAATGTTTGGTTTGGTTTCATCGACTTTGAACTAGTCATTGCCCCAAAGCGTACTATCTTAAGGCGTTATTTTCGTTAAATTGTGATACTTTCGGTTCAATTTGATTAACGTTTTTATTTTTTCATTATTATCAATTAGGACTTATCAGTACTTTTTAGATATATTGTGAGAAATCATAATAAAATGAGTAGCAAAGGACACACTACTGAATAGTGAAACTCAGATGTTTTAAATGACGGCCCTGAGGTCTACCAATACACTAAGAATGGGTCATGATCCTCGTTATAAAAAGTTAAATCAACCTAATTTATACAGATAAAATATTTATAAAAAGAAAACGATATCCAAGTTCATTTATTAGGAATATACTTCCTCCCTTTCTAAAAAAAGATTACAACTCGACTTTCATAAAGAAAAATATTAATAAACTTTACAATCTTCGACACATTCAATACTTTCTGATTTGAATCAAAATTATATTTTGAAAATATTAATATGATAAATCTTTTAGGGATAGAGCAACTAATAAATAAAAGGAAGAAGTAGTTATTATTCTTCTACAAATATATTTTTTAGAGTAGCTTTGTCTGGAATTGAATTTCTTTAACCTCTTATCATACAAAAAATAAAGGAGATTTTGTTATGAATATTGTGACCTCATATGCCATAAAAACAAAGGAGGCTTTGTTCTGAATAGGAGAATTGATAGTGTAAACTTGAAAACTATTGCAACTCTTGAATTCTAATTAATTAAGTTCCTTTTTTTTTTACCCAAACGATGAATTTTTTTTTCAATTAAGGAGTATAAAATCAAATAGGGTTATTTAATATATTTAAAATGTTTAAGGATCATTTACAATTATTAGTATATTAGACCTAAACACTTTTATTTTGACATAAATTCCGGCCAACTCTAGTCAAACTACATGCTCCATTTTTCTGCGATCCCTTTCTCCGGCGACTGCCTGGCCGTCAAATTGAATGAAAGGCTTCTTCCAGAATATTTGACCTTTTTACTTTTATTATTATATTTTTTTTAAGTTTTATATGAATTTTTATATGTTCAATTGGAGGTTGTGCTTTGCAATTTATTATATTTATTCTCTATTTTATTTTTTGTTTTTATTTTTTAACTTCATTTTCAAATTATTTTCTAATATGATTTTATTTTAATGTCAAATATTTGATTGTGAATTTTGTGAAGAATTTCATAATTTTTTTTGTATGATTATTGAATAGTGTTGGCATTGTGTGTGTTTAATGGTGATTTTTGCATAGAATTTGGTGATTTCGATTGGAGCAATTGTATGTTTTGGATGATTAATGTTGAATAGTAATTGCATTGTGTATGTTTAATAGTGAGTTTGGAAGAATTTGTTGATTTATAAAAGCAACACTATACACACACCAAAAACAAAGATTTCTCAGCGAACGACTATTTTGCCCTTTACACAAACAACCACATGCTGCTTATAAACATATGTCAATTAACCGGTTAGTTAAAACACAACAACAACCGATTCAGCCGCTGCTTGTATAAAACAACCTAATTCGCTTTGCTCGCTAACTCCAAGACGCAATTAATTTCGTTTGCTTGGTATTACGTTTAATTATATTTATGCTAATGATCAAGCCGCACTTTTTTACGGTTTGTTTGATAACCACCATCAGATTAGCTTCGTTTGTTTGTAACAATGCAAATTGAAATCTAAATAAATTAATTACATAAAATGACTAAATAATTAATTACATAACAAATATTAAATAATTTATTACATAAGAAACGAATTAAATATATTACATAAGAACGAATTAAATATATCTACACATACGAATGAAATAAATAACTAATTACATAAAATGAAATAAATGATTAATTACATACATCTAATTAAATAAGAATCACAAGAAGAAATTAAATAATTAATTACATAAGAATGAATTAATTAATGATGAAAAATGGGCTAAAAACGCCGCTCCTACGCTTAACTCGATATCTCTCGCCGACGCCGCGTTCGGCTCGCCTCCGGTAACGCTACAATAATAAGTTGATTCTTTCTTTATATCAATTTGTAAACTCTGAACAAGATTCTATTCATTTTTCCAATACAATGCAATCTGAGGATGTGACGATCAACGCCGATCATTAGAAATACAATTAAAATTTGACAAATTAGCATACAATATGTAAACTAAATGATTCTTAATTTGAGAGTAGACATGATTCATCAAAGATAAAACGATTCCTCCATCAACGCTTCCCAAACCATTGTCGGCTGTCCCTTGATCCAAGATAAATTTCAAGACAAGTCGTTTCGCAACGCCGCAACGCCAAATACTTATTATCAGATGCTGTAGAGGCCACGACATGTCCACATTCTGGCAATGTCATCCATTTATCTACGTGTGGAGCCGCCCTATGAATGTAGATACCGGTAATGTCATTAACACGGAATGCAGCCTCTAAAATCCGTCAGAAGTCAGCGGGGTCGTAAAGAGGTCGGCAAGCAAGATCGCCTTAACCCGAGCCATTCATCATCATTCCCGAATGCTTCAATGCCATCGCCTCCAAAGCTCGCAGCTACCATCTCCACGCACATTGGTAAAATTTTCAATATAAGTGGAGCATATACGGAGGGAATTGCCTGCATAAATAGAACTCTCAGAAGGTACTGGCCCGCGATAAAGGCCATTTAATCTCACGGGCAGTGGACATTCTAAGCAATACGATTGTGTATTCTGTCCTGCGACGACGACCCAGATGCTGCTTTTTGAAATACTCATCGGGCTACCCCGCGACGAACCCACTTTCGACAACACGCCCTACAATCTTTCCTAGAGATTGCTTATAACCACAAATTTCATCACTTTCAAAGCCGGGATGCCATTCTAACCTCGCTTTATTTGATTTACTGTTTGGCTCGACTTCTGGGGCCAATGGTTAGAATGTTTGGGTTTAGACGATAATCCGCAGATCAGAATAAAGAAGTCAGCGCAACTATCGCGAGGACTTCCAACGTTATCAAGTAATCGGCCCATTTTTCCGCCACCCCCTCGTCATAACCCCGTGGAAACTCTATGTCCAACTTTGCCAATAACTGCAGATGCCACCAAGAGGAATGCTAATCCCTCGAATGCCGATGTACCTGTCAGAGTACACGGGCAATACCTGGCACTATGTGTTCGCCGAACGTAATAACTACAACTTCAAATCCTTCGACTCCCTCTCATACATTTCTTCCAATTCCCCGCTGACATTTAAAAGCTTTCATTGATATTTTTCTCTGACGAGGTTCCTAAAAGGTTAGCCATGGTACATTAAGTGGTCCGGATCCCAGTTCCACTATACCGACACTTTTTTTATGTCAAGAATTTGACCCTTCATGACTTTATGAAGTCAGATGAAATATGGCTTTAACGGATAAGCTTCGTCCTTTCAAGTTCCGTTTGACCCGCGATGCTCCCTTCTAATTCTCGAATTTGTATAATTTAGTGACATGTCATTGAACTATATTTGCTAATTATTTTTATATCAATGTTACATACCCGCTGTCAGAGTAATGGCCAAGTGAAGTAATGACGCGACAACCGAGGATATTCTCGCCCGTAGCGAGATCCATGTCGTTGCAATAATCGATCAATTCAAAGCAATCAAGGTACTCAAATGTTACATGTTCCCATCTTGCCTCCCATTCTCCTTATTAGTCACGATACGGCCCAAGCCTAAGGTTGCTTGAATCCTCTCAGCATCCGCAGCCATTCCTGGCTGGCATATCAGTTTACTTAGAACATTACTGTTCAACGCGCGCAGTGCATGGTGTGCTTGCATCCGTGGAACACTTTTCTCGTGAGCATTTATCAAAAGCCGCATCCCGATCCGCGATACAAAGACGTGCATTTCACTGGGCCTCCTTTATCAAATAATGCTCGGAGCCAATGTCAAAACCCATGTGTGTACTTTTTTCTCCCTTTCATGTTCACAGAAAGTCAGAATATACCGTGAATGTTTTATTTGTACTGCCGCCTCGACAACCTCGAGAAGCATGCCACATGTTTGTGTCAGAGGTGCAATCGAGCATTATCACTTGAGGATACGACGAGCATGGTAATGGGAGGTCAGCGATCGAATACTACATCTCCGAGAGTCGACAAACCCGACACACTAAAAGTCGAAGAGATTTATGTTTGCCGCAAAAGAAACAAAAATTTTGCAACTAAGGCCCGTGTCCTCTTTTCTCTTTACGTGATTCTCGCCACCGCATTGTAAACTCGAGACAAAGTTCAGAACATTTCGGGTCGCCCTTAATGACGCAACACGTCAGCTGAGGCAAGATCATTTGTTCTTGTTCCCCGAATAGCCACGCATTGCTATTCTTGATCCGGCCCAACCTAGACCCCTCATCATACGTAGGAAACGGATGCATGTCTCCATACTTCACTTGACCCACCCACCGACTTCCACCATTGGGCGTACTCCTTTTCCTCGACATCAAATTCACACCCGCTTTCTCTCGTGTCGACGCCTCCCGCAGGAATTTTTTCTTTATTAGTTCTCGTACTAGTCCTGACTACAAAACCGTAAGAACCGATGCCCCTTGTTCTCGTCCGGCTTCTTAGAACCGGACCGCCAACGTAATGTTTCTACGCCGGCCACGTACCGAACACGCTCCAAAAAGTTCTCTGCCTCCCGAACCCGCCTTCTGGATTACTAAATTCCTCACTTATGTCGGGAAATTGATCTTCCTGATTTTCATAACTAAATTCATCCACTGATACGTAAGATGATGGAACGATTTGACCGTAATCGGTCAACTGAGTTTCATCTACAGTAAAATCGAAACTATCGAGATTGATCAAATCGTAGTTACAGTTGTTATCCATTACGTAAGAGGATGTAGTATGGTAAGTAAATTATTTTGATAGTATGATAATATGATTAAGTAATAGGTAAATTATTTTGATATTATTGAGTTTCACTGCTATTTATAGGTTACTCTCACCAACGAGAAAGAGAGGGTAATTTAGCGTCAGCAGAATGTAACTATTTTTCACGCCGCACAAAGCCTTCTACCGCGCTCATAAAATTGCTTCATCGCTAGTCTTGTGAAAATTGCTTCTATCGCTAGTCTTAGAAAATTGCACAATTTGACTGGCTACTCGTAGTCAACATTTTAACGATTTTAACGACGGTAACACACTAAATTAATAATCGAGGCATCTCTATACAATTAAAAATTGATTACCTGGATTGCAAATCAACATTTTAATGATTTGAATACGTGTCAACATGATTATAAAATAAATGCAATACTACCAAATTAATTCCAATAAGACTATTCAACTAACAACTAAATATAACGCTCATTAACGAACAAGTATGAAAAATTCTAACAGCCCATTAATAAGCTTAATCTGATAGTTCATTGGTTTCAGAATAAACAAATAATAATTCGCTTGTTTTAGTCAAACGTGGAGAACTCGCCAGCACAACAACCGAGCTCATTGATTTGACAACACACCACCACCGATCGAGATCAGCCTGACGCGACACAACACACACGCCGAACGAGAATCTCACTGTGGTATAAATATCAATCCCACCTAATTCTTTTTACGGTATTATTGCACCGATAATTATTTAATATGAAATTATTTAATACGAAATTGTAATAAATTGTGCATCAAAGAATAAATTATTAAGATTATGAAATTATAATAAATTTTGTATTAATACGTCTTTACTTTTGGTAAATCTGATGCAATAAAGTACCAAATTATCATGGCCACCGGTTCAACTAACAACTAAAATATAATGTTCATGACAAACAAGCATGGATAAAGAATTCGGTTGTTTCAACAACCATGGAAAGAATTCGTTGATGCTCAACAACCATGAAAGAATTCTATTGTCGCTTCAACAACCACGGAAAGAATTCGGCCGGCTGCGACAACAAATCATGGAAAGCATCTGTCACAGACAACAACCGAGTCATTGATTTGACAACACAAAGACACTAACCTAAACCGCCTGGCGCGACAACACGCTGCATTAACGGTTTTTTATAAATTTTACCAAATCGCACACGGTTTTATTGCATAGCCGACCTCGCACTTGGTTTTATTGCAACAAATTTAATTTTCAAGACTCTTATGCCATATACAAACGCATTCTTTGCAATGCTTAAATACTTTTCAACAACCGACCACCATTCGACAACATCATTTCAATAAATTTCCGGGCGGATTTGCTTGGTGGTGCCTTTCAACTCAATTTTGTGTTCATCAAAGCTACCAACAATTCAATAAACAAAGAAGTAAAAAATTTAATCATTTGTTTATATTATAAACCTAATTTGTTTTATAATAAGAATCGTGGTACTTGGCTTAAATCGTGTACTTAATTATTATGCATTGTGTATTATGTTCAAACCGTTTTCTAAGATTATGTTTTGTGTATTTAAAAATTATGGTTGCTTGTTAAGATTTATTGTGAATTTCTTTAATCATATTTTGTGTATTCAATTTCGAATCATCTTATGTTTCCTCAAGATATCATATGTTTAATTACTTACTTTTTTGTTAAGTAACAATCGAAATAAAATCATGCTTAATATAGAACAAATGACTGATCATTTGTTCAAGCTTGGTGATGTACCGAATTATTTTATATTGTTATAAACAATGTAATTCAGTAAATGACATACACTACATTAACCGCATTTATGAATTATATATTAGCAAAATTATCGACATCAGGAAGCGAGATTATGATTAAACAATAAAAATTATGAAATATTAGCGAATATGAAATATTATGAAATTATAAAATTATGAAATTATGAAATTATGAAATATGAAATATTGCTTTAAATATCAAATGCATTTAAATTATAAAATTAAGCGAAATATTATAAATTACGAAATTATTATTTAAAATAATTTAAATTATAAAATTATGAAATTATTATAAAATATGGTTAATTTTAGATTATGAAATCGTGAAAATAATGACGTAGCGCATAATTATAAAATTTGATTTAAATTAGAAATATGGTAAACTATGGTCAAAAATAGTAAATTATGGTTAAATTATGGTAAAAAAATGGTAACATTACGAAATTGCTTATTATACTTTAAATATGGTAAGTTATAGTAAATTTAGAATATGTTAACAATTTAACTTTCAAATACAGAAATTATGGACTATGGACAAATATAGTAAAATTATAAAATATGGTTAATTATGAAATAAGGTAATTTATCTAAATTTTAGAATATGGTTAATTATGATAAAGTTTTGAGCAAAATACTAGAAAATTACTTAAATACAGAACTATTTAAATATGATAACTGCGGCAATAAATTATTAAATATGGTACATTATCGTGCAAAACAACGGAATCGGGTAGAGTTAATAAAATTTGCAAATATGTAATCATAAAAGTATTATTAAAGCATGGCCGATCGTAATAACGACCTAATCGGAATGTTCGGGAGTCGGGTTTTACCGGTCGATTCATGCAAAGAGGTCAAGCAGCCGGTGTTAATCTCGATTCAACAACCCGTTCATCCTTTTGACGAGTAATGGTGAATTATACCCGGTCGAAAACTGGTCCATCGTGACGACACGCACGGTGCATAATTCTGGCTCAAGAACCTGTCCATCGCTTGACACGCATTTTAGGAAGCACATACCTGTGCCAACAACCTGGGCCAATGCCAACAAGGAAGACGCCAAAACATAGGTTTCGCTAAACTACGACCTGGTGATACTAACGAAATTTCACGCCTCTAAATATTCCCCAAAATCCTAAGTTCGATGCGCCTAAAGGTCATTTAGCCGAAAGTCGCGCTACATCCGAATCGGCACCGCCGCCCCGCTGGTTCAAACAAGTGATGTGAGCAACAAAACAACTGTCATCGCCGCTTAAATTTAAACGCGGAAGCCGATCTTGTCACTACGCATCGACGATCATGCCCGGAAATAACATTCCGCATACACCAAACTCGGCCTCGCGACGGTTATCGGGAAATGGGTGGCATCCGCAAACGCAACCTTCCATACGCCTTTGGGAATGACACTACTCTTCCGCACGATGCGCACGCTTATCTGGAATCCCCATTATTGGTCGCCCCGCTGGCGACGCCGCATACGACGCGCGCCATACTTCGAAGGCGCCGCGTTGCATTTGCTAAAACAGAGATGCTGCTATCAAGAGCATCAAATAATTTGGCATCAGACGAAGCGACCCTATTAAGAAGCGCCAGGCTAGTATTTGTATTTGGCTGGAACGACATTGTTTGTCGATAACTGGGACGAACACTCAAAGATAATGATGAATTTTGGCTGGAGGCTGATGAGTCGGCGACATGCTGGGGCGTTGCACTGCTGCACTTTACCACCACCTAGAAATGCTACAAGGAGCGAATCAAGGCAATCAAGCCGGGGCGTATAACTTCTACTGAGGTACTAAGTCATGTATTTATTAAAGTCAATTATTCATGTTTATATTTGAAGAAAACTAATCTCATTATTGTTTTTTTTTACTGCTGATCTATGAGTACCTCCCGTTGTTCACCGACCGAGGTGTACCACGCGTCGCTGTGCCAACCAAGTGGTCAGCCTGAATGGATCGAATAACACCACCCCACACCGACTCGCCACCGCTATTATAGGAATCAATTGACTGTATGACACCAACATGTATGAAAATATTATATATTTAACTTTGTATAACATTGTATGGAAAATGCTTAAATCGCTCCCATTTATCATAACAGACGCTGGGACATCTCTCAGCGGGGCCCATCTCCTCCCATCCCTCACCCATGTCATATTATCACGTGGCCGCATACGCCTTCTTGAATGTCAAATGAAACGATACGCTGAGAGAGAGTTGCATCTACAGCTCTCTGGGAGGGTACAACCGATCCGCCCGCCTATCGAGCTTGTAGGCGGACCTAACTTGTACGCTAGCGAATATTCAAGAAAGTTTTGAGATTCAGATTACACCCTGACTAAGCATTAATTTCTCACCATGTTCAACCCTACATGATTTATCCCCCCGCATATATAGCCAATGCCTGCATTTGATCTACTCATACGAGTCGTATTTGCCTCGGACTCATATTAGAGCCAGCATAACCCAACTTCGCTGACATGCCCGCCTACGTAGATACGATGTTCTCAACAAGCAGCTATGTATGATGTTGTTAAAGCCAGATTTTCATCACCTTATATTATATTGTTTATTATCATATACTAATACATATTTTCTTCTATTTATTATACGGCTGGCAGCCCACGCCGCAAACACTGACATGCAACGCTACATGTGGAGCACATCCTCGATCCGCATACGCAGCGAGATTTCATCATTTATTGCGAGGTCGTCAAAGGCATCCGGTCCGACGACCCAACAAGGGGATACCGCCAAAGACAAAGATTTCACCTGTTAGCTTTACACGCTCTCTCAAAGATGGGCCGCATACTATCCCAGTTGCTAAATGCTACCCAAGATCAAGACCAAAAAACAACCAGATAACCAGAATGCATTAGCTTCAATCACAGATTTTTCAGAGCATTTATAAATGACAAGTTTTTCTACAAGCATAAAGACGTTTTTTTTATTTTTTCCTATCCGATAATTATATGTTTACTATTTTGTTACATTATGTAATTCATAATAAGTTAACGCTACTAAGTTAACACGTAACGAGGACATTTATTCACGTGTACGATTTACACGATTCACTATTAAGTAATGAACGAATTACTCTCATGTTTGTAATTAATTACATAAAAATGAGTTAAATAATGAACGAATGAATTACATAAATTAAATAATGAACGAATGAATTAAACAATAAATTAAATAATGAACGAATGCATTAAACAATGAATTAAATAATTAATTACATGAAAATGATTAGATAATTTAATTAAAGAATGAATCCAATAACTCTCATGCTTGTAAAGAAATCTAACGTTTTCACTTTGTAAAATATTATGAAATTATTATCAGAACTAGCAAATTCGAGATGCTATTGTTGTCAAACAAGTCGGTCGTTCGCACGTTGCTTCATAACAAAGTCGAATTTATGCCACGCTCGTTTAACAAGTTTAATTCGAATGCATGCCAGCTTCCTAACAAGCTGAATTCGCTTGTTATGAAACTAACAAGTGCATGACTTGTTTACTAACCAACCTACAAAATTCGCCTCTATTTTTAACAAACATGATCCTTAGCCCGCAGAGAAATAAGAATTTTATTAATCGCCCATTTTAATCGCTTTTTGGTATAACAGTTCGATTTAGGTGTATAGGTGTTAAATTTAACAAAACTATTTTCATATTTTTGTGAGTGATACAGAATGCACTAAAATAATACAGATGTGAGTGATGATTTATTGATGGTTATTTACTTTGTTGTTAATAGGTGTTTCCTTTAACTATGGGTGAAGGTAGCTCAACACATGGGTATTTCAGTTCCTTATTAACATCTGTTCAGTCGAATTCCAATATTGGTATCGTTCCAGAAGATAGATCATCATGGGAGAACTTGTCGTTTCCTTTTATTGATTCTACCTATGATTTTTATAGAAATTATGCAACCCAAGTTGGGTTTATTGTTCGCAAACATTGGCGTAGTAAATGTGAGAGGTAATTGCATGATAACTGCAGCTTGGTCCCAGCCATAGCTCATACTTATTATCCTTCCAGAGTGGGAATTAATAAGACTCAAGTATAATGGGTTGATCGCTTAATTTATACAAACTTTAATTCAAGCTATCATAATACGACTTTTTGAAGAATTCAGAAACAACTTAATTGCTTAAAGTGAGATTAACACCGAAATAAATATGGGGAGCAGCATTTAAAACAATAAATGACAGAAGAATCATTATGTAATAAACATCTAAAAACTCATTTTGATCAATATTAATATTAAGCCTATTCACGATAATAATGACAAGTTCATTCACGCTTATCGATCAATCCTAAAGAATCTATTAAACATACCACAATTCAATACATGTATATACTAAAGCAGTTTAAGATATCTCGATAAATAAGTTTCTAATTACGATTCGATCTAAGTATGAATATAACACTTGTTCATTGATCAAATCAACTATCTGGCACCGGCGAATATTGAATTAAGATCAACATATGGATATTCCTATTTTACTGACAGAACTTATATATCAATTTAAACACAATAATTCAATTATACGAATATTATTCAATAAAGCCAGATAAACCAAGATATAATCTAATCCTGAAGAATTCTAAAGATATATAATACGCTAAGAATAAAGCAAAGAAGTTATGAAAGTTAAGACGCAACCTCGACACTAGATTTTCACTAGAATCAAATTCAAACATTTATTCCCATTGCTTGAAATTAGGTAGATTATTAGTATCCAAAATATCTTTTTTTACTATCATGGTCTTCATTCCAAATAAGTCTTAATAGTGACGGCAAGAAATGAAAATAGAAGAGTTGAGTACTGGCAAGTTCTTGTTCTTCATAATCCTTTTTTTCCGAATTAGTATTTCCTTGTGAAGGAGAAGAAATACCCTAATAGGTCAAATCTTGTTGGTACATTGGGGGTAGGGGATGGAATAGTGACAAGTTTTGCTTACATTTGAGTAGGTTGCCAAGAGAAGAGGTACTAGGATAAATAGTCTAATATAGTAATATTAGTCGAATACAGCTAAGATAAATAGTACTCGAATACAGCTAAGATAAATATTACTCAGTCCTATAAATTACTGTGGAGTTTAAATATTCCATAAGATATAAATAACTAAAAAGATAAAGTGAAGGGCATTCAAACAAAAAGATAAGGATAGGCTACAAAGAGGAAAAAGGGATATAATAACTCCAAAGTTTAAAACCAGTTTAACAATAATAAAATTGGTACAATAATTAACAAATATTTGAAAATTGGTAGAACTAATATTTTAGATAATTGCCCTTGAGAAAATATCCATTCGTCTGAACTAAGACATATGTTTCGATCGAGTCAAAGTATTGAGACCATCTATGGTCAATAATATTTGGTCAAAATATATTAAGCATTAGTATTTAAATGCATAAAACCTAATAAACTATTGGATAATGATCAGAATAAAAATTTGGTAACCATTTTGTGTGTCAAAAAGGTGCGTTAAGAATGGAATGAAGAAATGCAAGTTTGAGTTCGCTACATCCCACATCGGCGAGAAGTCGCACTTATAAAGACGCTCTTAAATTTCAAGTACGATCAATTCTATTATGCCAAAACTCCCGCCGCCCGCAGTGTGCAACCTAAACAGAACAAAATCATGAACGCGAAAGTGACGGCCTAATGTTCCTGCCGCGTCGGTGTTACGGATGGTGTCGATTGTCAAACTGCTCCAACATTTGTCCCTGAGTCACACTTCCTCCTTATGTTCCGGTACGGTTGTTCATAAGTGGTGTTTCCGGGAATCGCTTCTCAAAGGGGTAGCTGGTCCGACAGATTCTCCAAATTTTTGCAACCACGGTCACTTTGCCTCCTCAACCACCAATTGTTCCATGATGCAAAAATGACCAACCGAAGTCTTCATCTCTTTTCCCGCAGAGAACAAAGAATGTTCCATCTCACGACCTCAACTCAAGAACGTTCGGTCGGGGAGCCCCACGGTTCAAGCATTTACTGCTTGAGCCACGCGGTCACCGGAGACATTCCGATTACTGAGTCGGAATTATTTGTTGACTTATTTGTCGGATGATTTGTGGCGGCTTATATAAAACATACGCTACTACAAACAAGAGTTGGGACGCACTTCGAGTTCAAATATAAGACTCAAGAGACGCGAGTTCCAAGAAATTTATTGCGGTAAATTCTGGAGTACAAAATGGTGGATGGAAAATCGGTGGACGCATCGGCCTGAGAACTGAGGTTGTCTTCCACTAGCTTCAAGTCAAGGCATCGTGTCAACGAAATGTTCAAGTGTCATACTGCATCGAGAAATTACCACCATCCCGGTCGACTTCAAGAATTATCTAAAGTAATGTCGAAAGGATATGAACATGTCGCAATTATCGGCTCGCCTTGAGAATCGACGGGCGCAATAGAAGGCGGATTGTCACTTATTTATCCCAACTCCGGCTGCCAGGAACTCGGGTCTTCTTCGAGATCTTTCGCAGTTAATGATTTTGCTCCTGGGGAAACAGCTTCAAGAAAAGCGGTTGGTTTCGGCGAATTCCTTCGCTGCGACGGGGCGCCATAATCAGAACAAACGCGGGTCATGCTCCCGAGTGTAACCGCTACAGGGTTAATGTCAGGGAAAAGATTATGAATGCTGTCACCAAAAGTTAATCGACGGCATCAACTTGTTTACTGCGGATTTCGAGAGGTGAACTTTGTGGGAACTAACCCACAAGAGCGGTAGATCGACATCGGTGTGTTAATAGCACGTTGCTATCAAAGATCATTTTTCTACATTCAAGCCACTGGCGAATGGTGAGAAGATGTATATGGCTAATAGTGCAACCTCCAATATTGAGGGAGAAAGGACTGTGGTGCTCAAGATGAATTCGGGAAAGGAAGTCACTCTGAAGAATGTTCTCTATGTTCCAAAACTTAGGAATAACCTTGCGGTCCGATTCCTTTACGCAGCAAACACGGGTTTAAACTTCAGAATCGAAGTCCGATAAAGTTTTACTTCTAAGCTCCGGGGATGTTTGGTTGAAAAGGCTACGTGCTAGATGGCTTTTTCAAAATGAATGTAACGGTTATAATAAGATGAATAAAGCGAATGCTGCTTATGTTTATGAGTATTCAATTTATGGCATAGCAGTACAGACATGTTTAACTTTGAATGCATCAAGTCAATCACATACCTAACGAATTTATCGACAGAATTACAAGTGCTAAACGCGGTTGGGCTTAAATCGACGAGCAACATTTTCAACCGTGGTTAAATAATGTTCTTCGATCTTGTTCACGCGACTTCCTCGCGATACGAGCCCGGTTCAATCCAGCGTGGAAATGAGTAAAACGAGGCAATCGGGATAAATTTGTACTTTATAAAAGGTTGAAAATCACTCGAGAAAAGGATAAAGTAGTAATGTAAGTGATAAAGTGCGCGCAGATGCCTCGCCATTTCGTCAATTTTGTTTCGAAAGGCATTGCTTCACGGTTGACCACGCACCATATTCTCCTCAATCGAATGGATCGCCGAAAGGAAAAATCACCGACCACGAAAGAGATTTACTTAATGCCTTGCCGATAAGTTCAAGTACCTCGCGAACGCGGAAATGAGCATCACGCCTTCTTGAACAAAATTCCTCGTAGCACGGTGATGCGCCCCATTTGAATTGCTCAAAGGTAGTTCAACCTACAAACATCTTCTCGAGCGTATGTTCAAGCGGCGTCATGTTACGCCCTCCTAAGCAAAGCGACTATCGGGTCCTAAAACGGTTGATGGCCTCTTTTATCGATACGCCACAATAAGAATGCATATCGCTTTATTGTTCATAAGAGTGACAATTCACGCAGTGAACAAGAATATTTTTGTTGGATACGCCTTCCCAATAGTAACGCATATCTGTTTATTGAAATTGGTACAATAATTAACAAATATTTGAAAATTCTTAAAATAATATTAAATTAATGTTATGATCCTCAACTCCAAAGCCGAAAGATGCTTCAAAAAACCCAACACCCAGTATCGTTTAGAATTTAAAAGAGCATGTTTTACCAGCACTCATTTGCGTAAACGGTTATTTTTAATCGATAACATCTAAGAGGATCAATATAAAATTCAAATAAAAAAGGAAAAAAATAAATATAAATCATTTTATCTAGAAAAATCAAAATAACACTAAAAAATAGAACTTTATATGAAAATCAACACAACAATTATTTAGAACACGTAATTTGAACTTTAAACAATAATAACAAATGTATGAAAAGATGTCCAAGATTTCAAACAGACCTCTCCAAAGTAGGATTCAAAGTTGTTGTAGGTTTTGAACGTGCCCAAGACAGGGCACTTCTCAAGCTCCACAATCAATTCCTCGTCTGTGATAACCTTCTCATCATCACCAAAGTCTTGGTACATCTTCAATGGAGTAAAATGCTCAACAGCTAAAACCTGTTCGATAGGAAATAATTATAAAAACTGTTTCTCTAAACGTTATTCAAAAAAGCCTGACAGAACAAACACGACAAAATTCTTTCACAATTTTTTTAGAACTTTTTCATTTTAGACTCGTTAGTAGAACATACTAAGAACAGATAATGCTCAAAAGAACATGACTCCAAAATTTTATAATACGGACATACAGACTATATACAAGATATATAATCCCCTACCGCCTTGAAGCATGCAGCAAGTGATCAATTGTGCTACAAGAGTGATCATTTCACATGCTATATGATCAATTGTTAACAATTGACACTGTATGACCAAAATTGATCCTGTGATCAAATTTTATTTAGGCACTCAAGTGGGCCCCACAAGCAAATAAAAACAAAAAGGCTGCTGGCCTCCAGCGACACGCGGTTTTGTTTTTCCACCTCGCTTTAAATTGTTTTTCACACACACAGTTAAAAAAAAAAAAAAAAAAAATTCACCACTATTTTTAATTTTTCGAGCTCTTATAAATAGAAAGTTCAAAGTTTGTGTCATTTACACAAAAAAATCAAGTTTTTACACCTTTTTATTCTTCTTAATCACTTTTCTTCTCGATATTAAAAAATTATTAAAATATTTTAAAATAATTAAAATATTAAAATTATTAAAAAATATTTTTAAAAAATTATAATATTATTTATTGTATTATTAAATTTAATAATTATATATATTTAAATAAATAAAGAGAAATTTAAAAATACAAGTAAGATATGCTGGGAGCGATGGCAGAAAGAATTCGACACTCTGAATTCCATTAATCTCTACCGCTATTGCTTGCAGAAAAGTTTGACAAGTATTTGAGTAATATAGTTTCGATGCCAAGAGTGAGAGAGCTGCCACTCGACACTCCGTCATGATACTTTTAGAACCCAACCATTCTGTGAAACAAATATATTGTCGGAAATATTAAAAATAATTTTAAATCACTCACACATTTATGTTCCTTGCATTTATGCTTTTGTCCCCCAGCAAAGGGATATCTATAGAACGTCGTAACCCCATAGTCGCTTGCATACTTTAGGCATAATTCAGTGGAATAAGTATAGCTTTTATCTCTTTCTGCTCATGTAATTTTTTTCTGCCTGCGTAAATTAAAATGATCGAATTTTTTAGATGTGATGTATAGACATTTTGAGACAGAGAGTAATGAATGAAGCTCTGAAAGTTCGATACGATTCGAATGTGATTTTGGCTCGAAATAGCTTCTATTCGGAGCATTCTGGGCTTCCAGATTCAAACGCAGAGCCGAAATTTTATTTTCATTATTCACAACCGAGCCGAATCAGTCGAAGTTCTACTTGCCTAAATGTAATTCATCGAAAATATATATATACACCTTGGCTTAATAATCCCTCCCCTCATTCCAATATAATACCCCTCCCCTTTATGTGGTTAGCCAAAATTAGTTGCCCAATACCCAAACCAATAACCCAAAGCCCAAACATTAATTTAAAAAAAAAAAATGATTTCGAACTGTTCTTTTCAACCTGCTCAAAAAAACGAGCCAAGCCTCTGTGTTCTAGTCTTTTTGAACCGAACGAGCCGAACCTCGAACCTCGAGATATTCGGGTTCGGACGGCTCGCTTAATACCTCACGGGAGAGTATAAACACTACTAGAAAACAAACCTACAAGGCTCTGTGATAAGCCTGCCGGCTATTTGCCATGCCCGTTTTGTTTTTATTTAGGCTCAGGTCGGTGTCAAGCCGGGCGCGCGTTGGACCTTTCTTAATTTAAAAAAAAAAATTCAAAATTAATTATCGATCGACACCAAACCGATTTATGCGACCTATATATATTAAAAAAAATAATGCTTCCACATCATCGGCCCCTCCCCCAAACCCTATCGATCCCACCCCCGGCCCCACCCCCGACCTCGATCAACGCCAAGAGCGACGCCACCGCCCCACCACCGCCACCGCCCCACCACCGAATTTACCGTTTTCGAATTTCACCGCACTCCACCTCCAAAAAGGCGCGGTTGCTTTTTGTTTTTTTTTTCGCTTTTTTCGCTTAATGTTTTAATTGTTTGTTTTTATAATTACTAGTATGTTTAATTGTTTGTTATTATATGTTTAATTATGATCTAATTTTTAATTGCTTTTTTTGTTTATTATTTTAATTAGTCATTAGATAATTCGCTTAATTTCTAGTATTAATTATAAATTTGATTCGTTGTTTAATTAATTATTATTTTGGATTTATTCGCTTTTAATTTGTTAATTTGTATGCTTATAAGTTTGCCCATTTTTCTTTTTAATTGCTTTAATTAGTTAGATCAATCGGGAATCAATGTTGAATTTATTTGGTTTAATTTATTTTTAATTGATTAATCGGGTAATTCAATTGTCATTGGCTTAATTGAATTGGACGAGATCGAATTACATTAGATTCGAGCCTGATTTCTGCACCTAATTGTATTTGAATCAATTTGATTAAGTTTGAATTGATTTGATTTCAATTATATTTGAGATTAAATCAAATTGACTTCAAATTGAATCGTGTTAATTAGTTTGAATGTTGTTTGGAATTAGATCGAAATGTCAGTTTTGGAATTGTATTTGAAGTTCAATGTTGTTTGAATTGATCGAATTGATTTTGATTCAATTGAATCGATTTGAATGACATTGCTTTTAATTTTGATAGAATTTTGGAATTTTGAAACGCAGTTTTATGGCTCCTCGCGCGTAAACCGGACGGCGACGATGTATGAAGAGTGAGAGCGGACGGTCACGAAGAGCCTGGTGGCAACCATCCGACCTCATGACGGTACCAAATGACCCAGCCCATGCTCGACATGCGCACTACCCGCTGACCCCGTGACGATAAATGCGAGCACGCCGTCCATATCCGCCAAAGACGCCGACTTGTCTGAAGCGCATTCATGAGCACGCCATCTGACGATACAAGACTGGCTGCCACATCGGCCGACGCCGACGAATCGAGAGATAAATTGATTTAGCCTGTGGTCGACGACGACGACTCATGACGTAGAAATTTAGATTACCGTCGGTACGTGGGACCCGAGCAGGGCTCATCAAGCCATCTCTGGCTCGCCGGGCCGGTGAGGATACCGCCACATGCTTGGCGGAGCGTAGTCACATTTTATTTATCGAGTTTGTCTTATTAATATTTATATTTATCATTCAGATCTAATGAAATCTATTTGTTTATGTTAGGTTACAGGTAGCGAAGTGTTCTTTTCTGTGAACGAAATAAGTGAACCGTGGAAGATTCAGGCCACATGACGTGACTGCCGCCAAGTGACGGTATATGAAATGCTTTTTGGTAAGTATTTAAATATAAAAGTTTTGTGATTTTCGAATTGTGAAATTAGACTAACTAATTTTGTATTTATTTCGTGATCGAGCATGATTCTGCGAGGAGCGTCAGATATGCCAAATTGGGAGGCTTCGAACAAGAAGAAAGGGCAGATTTCTACGTAAGGAAAAGACAACGCCGCGGGGCGCTGGTGTACGATCCGCCTTTTCCTCGGGGACTCGTGCTCCCACCGATCTGTGACTGCTGGGGAGGCGGCGTCGCATCGCCGATGGGCGCAATGTATCTCCCAAAAGAACCGACGTAACCCATTTAATTTGTCAAGGGCTCGATGAGCTCCTTCAAGCATTCCTCAGGAGCAAGTACTTTCATGAGTTCTACGATTTAGGTAAGTTTGATTTTTACTATTAAATTTTAATTTTCATTATTTCAGCTATTAACTATGTGTTTTAATTATGCTGTGTGTCGAGATCGTGCCCTTCGCCGTTGAATATTCGTCTCCCCGATCTAACAAGGACAAAGCGCTTAATCGACCTAACCGATCTAACCGACGCAAATTCCTACAACCCGAGGCCGAGATCGCTTTTGTGTTTTAAATTTTTTATACATTAAATTTAAACGTTATTTTTATAATGCTATTTATATCGCTATTTATATTTCATTCTTATGTTTCTATAACTCTCGCAGGATTTAGTACGCCGGTCTTGCTCCACGGTAAGTACGGGCCGGACTCGGGATCCATTAAAGCTTCGCGGGACAAAGGATCATGGATGCAGACTCACCAAGCAGGTCGTGGCTGAGAGCGTCGGATGTTGACGGTTATACCCCGACATACCGAGACGCTGATGACGCCGTCAATCTGAATCCGGGGCCCGCCCGGTGACGCTTCCGCTGTCTGAAAGTCCGGGCGAAGAACAAAGACGCTCAAGGAAAGCAGATCAAGGGCCCCGCTAATCGTGTGGCCCAACCGCACGCGATGCTCTGTGGTTATACGGAGTCACGGGATGGTTGGGGATTTCTCAAGGCCCCGCCCGTCTCCGTAGGGACTCAGCGCAGACTATTTACAGGCCCATTCACCCCCCCATCCTCACCTTAGCTTCATGACTCCGTAGTCAGTAGCACCTCATCTTCCCCATCCCGCCACCTGCACTTCATTAATGGAAAAATTTCCAATACGCATCTCCCCAAGATTAGTCAACCCCAAATTTGAAAGATTAGATGTTTTGTACGGATATTTTGTTTAATTATTTATTTATATTTTTATGTTTTACGGTTTGATTTGTGTTTTATATTTTTATTTAGACTCATCTCAAATAATCTATAAACATTTGAAAAGAATCAACAACTTTCATTAGTATATGTTCATGGGGACTGGTGAATAAACACTACGTTTACGTCATATTGCTTTTATAGCTCGATTCAATGATTTCAGGTTTATAGTTTGATTTGTGTTTATGGTTTAATTTATTTTTATAGGTTGTATAAAACAAATGATGTTTTGTCATCCGATTCTACAAAATCGTGTCGGTCAAAGCGCTCTGTAGTCATTTGATAAATATTTGCTGTCATTTGTGGCTCGGGGCGCCGGGGCCGCAGGTGCCGGCCGTTGCCGGTGGCTCGGCGGTTCGGGCGCCGGTCAGCGCCGGTTGTTGCCAAGGGCGCCGTCAGCGCCGCCGCGCTTGGGCCAGCGCCGGTCATTAAATACAAAATCATTTTTCTTCTTAATGTTGTTTTAAGTAATCTAATTAATTATTACGTATACAATCATTAGATATATTATTAAAAATTATAATAAAAAATATTCGTGAAGATTCTGGCATATTGATCGTATAGTCGAGTATAACTTAATTATTGTACACATCATATATCGCATTTTACTATTATCGACGTGAATATTTTATATTTATAATACACATACATTTAACATATAACTAATTTCGGGAATAAATATATTTATTATACGTTGAATAATTAGATTAATATAAAAAATGCTAAAAAACGGAGTATCGAGGGTTTCACAAAGCTGCATAGTTTAGGTTACCCGACACCACACCGACGCTATCGGGTAATATATAAAATCGAACCCGCAGACGATAAGAACAAACCCAATAAAAACTTCCCTCATCCTTACCATCCCCCCTCGCTTCATCAACTCCGAATCCTAGGTATATTTTGATATTTTTATGTTTAATTATATTCAATTATGTGCAATTATGTCCAAGTATTTATTTTTAATTTACTTCATTTTTACTCCAAATCTGTGGTTTAACAACAATAGTTATTTATGTTCAAGTATTATTTTCAATTATTATGTCCAATTAATTATGTTCAATTATTGTCCATTTATTCAATTATGTGTACACAATGTCCAATTATGTCCACTATTTAATGTTTTTTCATTTAATTTCAATATATTTAGTGGAAAAATCGCCCTCGAAGATCGCTTCGATGTATAATCGCATGGTTGGGGATATGGAATCCCGTGATATCTAAGCGTTGAGTTTTCGCGAGGTTGCGTAAAATCATGCTTTGTCGGTAGGATTAAAGAAATGGTTACATGTCTGGTAGAGCGTGAAATCCAGTGTAATACATTAGTCAAGCTGAGACGATTTACGTCGAATGCTGAAAGATATTATCCGGGAGTACCACGCGGCATTATCATGTTCTCACAATGTTTACGATGTGAAAGCAAAACATCTTCTGTTGATTTTGGTGGGGAACCGATATATGCATACGGTTGAAGATGGTTTAAACTTACGCCATGGGACACATAATTTGGAATTTGGGGGGTATACTAACGTAAGAATACGACGGGATTGTGGTACATCCAAATACAACAAATGAGAACATACTATGACTACGGAGGCCAGAACCACCGCCGCGACGGTTGCATCAATTTACAGTTATCAATGACAATACGCTGGTTAGTCTTAAGTTCCAATCACAAATATCACAACAATATTTCTTTTTAATCGTCGCGTCATTCCAACGAGGAGAGAACATTCCAAACGATTTCTATGAGGCAAAAAATTATCGAGTCCTTGTTATTGCCTAAACAAAAATTGGCGCGTGCGTGAATAATTGTATGTTGTTTTACAAAAGAGGATGAAGAGTCAGAGGCATGCTGCTTTTTCGCGAGAAAGAGTAATGGCGAAGAATGGCGAACAACGCAGTTCTATCAAGAAGAAAGGTTTTGATATATATGTCATTAGCCCTCGACTACAACGTATCAGATATGTCAAGAAAGACAAATTTCACGACATTTATTAATGGCACCATCGGATCCGCATGTATGACGGGCGGATGACGCACTCCGCGGGATGGAGCAACTGCGGAAACATGATGCAACATATCCAAATTTCGAGCGAGCCGAAATGTTCGCATCGCTCACAGACAGATGGTTTGCACCTTTTGGCAAGTTTGACGCCAACAGTTCCCCGTTGGCTGTGCATTATCCGCGCTGGCATAATTTACCACCGATCGCGTATAAAGCGAGTCATATCTCGTTTATCCCCGATGGCCCGACCTAAAAATCCTCGGGAGATATAGATATTTTCTTCACCTCGTCGACGAGTCACGAGTCGCTGCATACCGCGCCGAGACATTCGGAATATGCCTGTGAGAGCGTAATTTCAACATGCGGTTCCTCGACGCTGACGACAGTGATTTTTCCCAACCACGCATGTTATCTCGTTGAGCACACACGGTAGATTAGCTTGTCCGTGATTGTGACGGAAGATAATAAAA
This sequence comes from Lithospermum erythrorhizon, assembly GCA_019722365.1. NCBI lineage: Eukaryota > Viridiplantae > Streptophyta > Magnoliopsida > Boraginales > Boraginaceae > Lithospermum > Lithospermum erythrorhizon. The sequence goes on along the minus strand of JADFUC010000334.1, from coordinate 642 downwards.
GCTCTTTTCACTACGGGAGGTCGGAAATTTTCATGGCTCACTAAGTCACCGCCCTTTCTTCCGCCGGAGATCCGCTAGGATGCAAAGAAGGCTTGTCGGGCGGACTTAACTTGTCGATCAAGGCAACGAGCGAATTTAACGGAGCTAAGGTATATAATCTCGTATCTTTATCGATCCCGACGTGTTCGGGGCGTATGCATACGCGAAATCACGTAACCGTAGATATAATGTCAGGTACAACCGCGCAAGAGAGTATACTCGATTTGAGTTATTGGTCTACAAACAAAGCATCGTACACAATGGTGAGAACAACGGGGAGAACAACGGGCGAACCTATTAATAATAATCGTAGCCGATGTTCCGTGGAAAATGAAAGAGCAATGAACGCGCGATCGACCTGAAAGTCATTGCTCACGACCCCCACCGCCTATGTACGGTATTCGTGGAGGAAAGCAAAACCAAAGGCTTTGCATAATTCAACCACAATACAATAGAAAGAGTTTAGGAGTCAAGCTAGCACGCCTAAACACCGACGGATATGCTTCAAACATTTCGAGACGCTGCCGAACGTGAACTGGCCGAAAAGTCACGATGCATATTATTGTGCAAGCAATAATGTAACTGAACCGAAGTACAATTGAT
>JADFUC010001127.1:0-26825 GCA_019722365.1 Lithospermum erythrorhizon | reverse complement strand
ATTACGGTATTGCTTATGCGGTGGTTGGAACAAAGACATATTTGGTTGTGAATTCCAATGTAGGGACATATATCTACATTAGACCAATCAATAGTTCAAGTCACACACTCCCATAATCCATTTTCTCTTAGGAAAATTCCCCTCAACTCTTCATGTCAAATAAAAGAAGCGAGTTGAAGGGAAATGTCCAAATAGATGTCTTATTATTAAAAATAATCCATATTTTAGCAATGAAATACTATTATACCTCCTCCAAATGAAAAAGTAAAAAAAATGATTGATCACAAATATCTACGATATATCTTCTCTATAAAGGACCAGAAATGCCTTGTTTACGTATCATTAAAAAGTGCATTAACATAAATACGGCAGTCAGAAGCGGCAATACAAAAGTGTGTAAACTATAAACCGAGTCAAAGTAGATTGTCCTAACACTAGCACTTCCGCGCAATTCTACCAAAGGTGATCCTATTAAAGGAATAGCTTCAGGTACACCTGTTACACCACTGCCTAATAACCGACTTGGTCCCGAGGTAAGGAATAACCAGTTACGCTAAAAAGATGCGGTCAATACACCCAAAACTACACCTGTAAACTCCAAGTCAATTCGCGAGGTTTTTTAAATCCACCGGTGAGATACACGAAAGACGCAGGATCATCATTAAGACCATCATACTCTGCCGACCATCGATGAACTGGATCGGATTAACTAGCCAAAGTTAGCTTCAGTCATTATGTATTGAACAGAAGCAAAAGCCTCAGTAACGGTCGGACGATAGTAAAAAGTCATAGCAAACCCCTGCAGCCACTTGCAATTAAAAAAACAAGTAAGCGTAATTCCCCTAAACAAAATATATTGACGTGAGGAGAACGTATTTACTAGTTATATCATCTGCAATCGACTGAATCTCGAGACGTTCTTCGAACCAATCATAGACTTTATTGAGATAGGTGGGACTCCTCTAAGAACTGTATATGACTTTCATCTCGTACAGCTTTCCAAGCAAAACACCCAAATACTAGTTGCAACGGATATGTAATAGCAAAGTTACAAACTTATGAATCTCTGATTCACCTTTCTCTGAACGTAGGGGAAGAAGAAAAATCCAAAGCTCTTCTTTGTGGTGATAATACCAAACAAAATATCAAATATCAAGTTGGCTCAGCAATCTTTATGTTAACCCTTATGTTATGGCCTCTTGAATCCTCTCTTTCCTATTTCTTTCGTTAATTGGTTTTTTGTTTGTGTAATGGCTTTTATTATCGTATTTTTTTATTATTAATTATCAATAGGAATTCTCTTGTTAAGACCCTATGAATTGATTAAAACCTCAGATTCATACTACAGCCACGATGATTCAATAAAAAAATCAGCCAAGGATTCCCTGAGTAAGAACCACCGGATCATCACCTATTCCATAAATAATAGAATAACTAAAAATGAAAAGAAAAGTTTGTCTTCTTTAAAATTCTTTTTTCTATTTTGATCAAAAGAGAAATCTTTCTATTTATACTATTTATAAATTCGAATTCTTTTTAATTTTTTGGAGTCCGGACAGGACACGAGGTCTGAATATTAAGTATGAATCATAGTTCCAATTTTTCTTAATCTATTTCATATATTCCGTGTTCCAGATACTCAAAATCAAATCAATAATATCCGACGAAATAGAACCATCTATATCAAGATGACCGATTTCTTCTGTACTATCAATAGGATCAATTCTAACAAGTCACACACCTATATTCCGGAAATACAGAAACAAAGAAATTCCACGATCGAGCTACCAAAATAGAATGAGCCATAAATCCGAGATTCGTTTTGTATTAAAAAGCTATACTTTTTGAGTTCGTTCTTATAAATCTAATCTAATAAAAATTCCATCCAATAAAACGGAAGAATTGCGTCTCCTAAAATAATAGATAGAAATACCGCAAATAGGGCCATTGCGACTTCATCAATGGAGTCGTTCTTTCACCCAGGAGCTACTTTACCATTACTCTGAATTCAAGGGTTTTAATAAACCCCTACATTAGTTCGTTTTGGACGAGATCTAGAACTGTTCTCAACAGTTTTGTAGCCATAAATCCTATTGTATTCATTGAGATCTGCTGACTTTGTATACCATTCCGTTGTAAATAAACGATCTTATGATAGATTCATTGAGTGTCTTGAAATTATATAATAATGGAAACAGCAACCCTAGTCGCCATCTTTATATCTGGCTTCATTTGTAAGTTTTACTGTACGCCTTATATACCGCTTTTGGGCAACCTTCTCAACAACTAAGAGATCCGTTCGAGGAACATGGATTAGTTAGTAATAAGCCTGGGAGGCTTATTACCAATTCGTACAATGAAAATCATTTCATCTTTTAGTTGAAATTGCAGCGGTTCTCGAAAAAAAGATAGCGAAAGCCAATGATCCCTAGCGTCGAGACTAAGAGAAATGTATAAACCAATGCTTCCATAGATTCGATCGTGGTTTGCTAATTATAGCCTCCATACCTATTTTAATTTTTTTTATGGGGATAGTCCCCGGATAAAGAAAGAACAAGAGTAAAAAGCGGTGATTCACCTCAGCAGTACCCTCTAACCCTATCAAAAAAATAGACCCAAAAGGAATATTGTATCAGACTGCCTGTCTTCTTGTAGTTGGATCTCCAAGTTTCTGGAATGCTCCAAATTCAACTTGAGCGTCCAAATCTGGGTCAATACCAGCAAAAACATCTCTGAACAAGGTTCTAGCACCATGCCAAATGTGTCCGAAGAAGAAAAGCAAAGCAAATGAAGCATGTCCAAAAGTAAACCAACCCCTTGGACTGCTCCGAAAAACACCATCAGATTTCAAAGTAGCACGATCTAATTCAAAAATTTCACCCAATTGAGCACGTCGAGCATATTTTTTCACAGTAGCAGGATCGCTATAACTGACTCCATTGAGTTCACCACCGTAGAATTCAACAGTTACACCCACTTGTTCAACACTATACTTCGACTCGGCCCTTCTAAAAGGAACATCGGCTCTAACAATTCCATCGCCGTCTACCAAAACGACCGGAAATGTTTCAAAAAAAGTAGGCATACGGCGTACAAAAAGTTCACGCCCTTCTTTGTCTCTAAAGATTGGATGTCCTAACCACCCAACTGCTATTCCATCCCCGTTATCCATTGAGCCAGCTCTGAATAATCCTCCTTTTGCAGGATTATTGCCAATGTAATCATAAAAAAGCCAATTTTTCAGGAATTTTAGACCAGGTTTCTGATAAATTTTGATTGCCAGCCCGGCACTGACTCTTCTGATATATCTCTTGCTGGAAGTACCCCTGATCCCATTGATAACGGGTGACCAAACAATTATCGGGAGTTGTTGCTGGTTATTACCACATGGTTCCAGCAACAAAAGTCGCGAAAAACAGCAGCGATACTACTGGAAAGGACGGTTTCAATATTTCCCATACGCAACCCTTTGTATAGACGTTGTGGTGGGCGGACGCTAAGGTGGAATAAACCCGCCAATATGCCCAACGTACCTGCTGCAATATGATGAGAAGCTATTCCTCCTGGAACAAAAGGATCAAAACCTTCCACGCCCCACGATGGATTTACAGGTTGGACTTTTCCGGTTAGTCCATAAGGATCGGACACCCATATTCCAGGACCGTACAAGCCTGTTACATGAAATGCACCAAAACCAAAGCAAGCCACCCCTGAAAGAAATAAATGAATTCCAAAGATCTTGGGCAAATCCAAAGAAGGTTTTCCTGTACGTTCATCGGTAAATATTTCGAGATCCCAATATACCCAATGCCAGATAGCTGCCAAAAAGCATAAGCCGGAAAAAACAATATGTGCTCCAGCTACACCTTCGTAACTCCAAATACCTGGATTCGTTACAGTCCCTCCTGTGATACTCCAACCGCCCCACGAATTGGTTATTCCCAAACGAGTCATGAAGGGTATAACAAACATGCCCTGTCTCCACATTGGATCAAGAACAGGGTCAGAGGGATCAAAAACTGCTAATTCATACAGAGCCATCGAACCGGCCCAACCAGCAACCAGAGCTGTATGCATTATATGAACAGCAAGCAACCTACCGGGATCATTCAATACAACGGTATGAACACGATACCAAGGTAAACCCATGGAAAATACCCCTTTCTAAAAAAAAAATAGACACTACGTAACTTTATTGCATTGGAATATACTATGACTATCCTATAGACTTCCCCTGTTTCGTGTATTTTTTCAGAACAAGGGTGGATTCTTTTAAAGAACGGAACAATTCTGTTCGTAGGAACAAAGAGAGGCAGATTTATTCTATACTCGATAAGTACCAATACGCAATGGGGAGTTTCTACCATTTTCTATGAGCAAATATGTCCATATTTATTCATTATTATAAGGTCGTATTGGTAATAATTTGACTTTATTCAGCCCGTCCTTTTTATGAATTTTTCTAATCTATAGATAAAATAAAAGAAAATATTATAAAGACAATAAAACCTGATTTTTACGTTTCCACATCAAAGTGAAATATAGTACTTAGTTCTTTTTCCTTCAACTAATGCCTATTGGTGTTCCAAAAGTACCTTTCCGACTTCCTGGAGAGGACGATGCATCTTGGATTGACGTATAGTGCGACTTGTCAGATCTATTGGGTCATATGGGATTTCCTGCCCTCTACCCCTGATCGAGATATTATCCTCTGGTTCGCCCAAGAAAGATGAATTGAATCGTCAAAATTTGGAGCGCGAACTTGACACTTTAATTAGATCCATTTGGGGGATATTCATCTTGTTATACTATTCTAAATTAGATTAGAATAATTTATGGTTGGCTTGGTTGGACTCAAAAATGAAGTATCCAGGCTCCGTTTAGAAAAAATCCAATTTGTAAAATTGATATGATTCCTATATTCTTATTTGTTTCATATTTGGTGGAAAATATGAAATGAATTGAAAAAAAAAAAGAGAAAATCATAACAAAAAGAAATGGTAAGGGGGCATTTGTTCTATATGTGCAAATCAAAATCGGGCAGATCTTTACCCGGAGTAGAGCATAAACCTAAAAAGATGAAAGAGACCCATTCAGGAACAAGAAAATACCATCGTGATTCGCATTAAATCTCGATGAAAGAATACATCAATGAGAAGTTAATTCGAGAAGTTTAGAGACTTCTTTCTATTATAAGAAAAGGAGTCAAAACAAGTCTTTATTGAAAAATCGAATAAAAGGTCCTTTCATGAAGTCAGAAAAACCCATAGCTATAAAAAAGAACGAGGACTGGAATCTATACATTGATTCTTTTTTTTTCACAATTTTTTGAACCGTATGCATCAAAGGTGCATGTACGTGGTTCCTATGGGATACAACTCTTACCCTAATCAACCGGACTTTATCGAGAAAAGATTACTTTTTTAGCTGCCAAGGGGTTGATAGCGAGATCTCGAATCAACTTATTGGTCTTATGGTATATCTAGTATCGAGACGATACAAAAGATATTTATTTGTTTATAAACTCTCCTGGGGGTGGGTAATACCTGAATAGCTATTTATGATACTATGCAATTTGTACGACCGAATGTCCATACAGTATGCATGGGGTTAGCTGCCTCCATGGGATCTTTTCTCCTGGTCGGGGGAGAAATTACCAAACGTCTAGCATTCCCTCACGCTTGGCGCCAATGAGGTTTTTATTTGAAAGAAAAAAGAAGACTATGCCTTCGCCAGATAAATATTAAGTAACAATAGCATGGCACTTCGAATTCGATATGATAATTTTTTTTTCAAAATGTTAGATTATGTATCGAGAGAGTAGTATGAGATAAAAGGATTTGATTTTCTTATCTATCGGGGAATCCAGTTCAGCGTCAATAAACTTTTTTGTTTTCACACCGAGACTCTTAACAAAATTTTGTTATGAAAGAGCGCGAAAAACAAGATTTTGATCGAATCAAAAGAAACTTTGGGATTGCTGAATCACAGACACAACAAAATTAAATTATATACAGCAACGGAGCCATCATAGTATTTTTTGAAATCCTCCGAAAGGAAGGGGATGGCTTTTTGATCATTTACCCATCTGCCCCAGGTCTGATGGATTTTCTTATTTTCTTCAATGTAGTAGGGTAAGGGTCAATTTTATTGTAGAGCCGTATGCAATGCACAAATTATGCCTGTAATGGTTGTTCAATTATCTTTTCTTTTCTCTTCGCTTCATCATGCGAGATAAAGAAACCTTTATTATTTATTATATTTATCAGGTACTAGATCCATCAACCCGCTAGTGGTTTTTATGAGACAATAAGTGGAGAATTTATCTTGAAGCGGAAGAACTGTTGAAACTGCGTGAAACCATCACAAGGGTTTATGTACAAAGAAACAAACCATTATGGGTTGTATCCGAAGACATGGAAAGAGATGTTTTTATGTCAGCAACAGAAGCAAAAGCTTATGGAATTATTGATCTTGTGGCAGTTGAATGAAAATAACGTTTAAGGTGGATTTCGCGCAAATTCATGATTTGAGATTTAATATCCGAGGTTCTTAATTATCTTAAATAGAAGTAATTCATAATCAAATCATCCGGTTAGGATCAATCTAAACCAGCCCATTCATTATGTATATGATTCAACATGCCAACAATTAAACAACTTATTAGAAATACAAGACAGCCAATCAGAAATGTCACCAAATCCCCTGCCCTTCGGGGATGCCCTCAGCGCCGAGGAACATGTACTAGGGTGTATGTGCGACTCGTTTAGATCGTGAGCTGACACAAAAAAAACTGCTTTTCCAGTATCAATGATCAGTACCATTGAATAAGATAGAATGGAAGAAAGGAATTTCATCCACTATATAAAAAAAGATATCATATCTCTTCATTGTGTATTAAATTTATGGTTTTCATTGGAAATCCAATCACCTCAATTTAAGGTGAGAGACACTTCATTGATAGCAAAATGGTTATCCATTAAGCGGAGGGAAATCTTATTTAAAAAAAGATTAGGCCCTCACTTTGGCAAGAACGGACTAACAGGATAGCTACCCAGCTAACTTTCATAAATACTAAATACTGTTACTATATAGGTAGATCTCATTGTGAAAGACCTATTACTAGATAATTCATGGGTAGAGCCAAAGAGTGTGAACTATACAAGCTCCCACAATAACATAAAGTAAAGGCTCCGGTGTATAGAAAAGACCTCACCGTTTAAGAAGTAACCATAAAAACGACGGAACCCACTATTTTATTTTTTTATTTACTCTATTTTTGTATCAATCAACAGAAGACAATTTCGTATTTCACAGTAAAATATCTAAAAAAATCGTGGTCGGGGAGGTTATAGTAGCCAAAGCCATTGGAATTTAAATTTTATACATTGGAAAAATCTGTTTTGTTATTAATAGATTAGGAAAGGGGAAAAGAATAACTGTTAACGGAAATCCATTAGTTATTCATCAAAGGTTCATTTATTCAATGACTAGAATTAAACGGGGATATGTAGCTCGAGACGTAGAACAAAATTCGTTTATTTGCATCAAGCTTTCGAGGAGCCTATTCAAGACTTACTCGAACTATTACTCAACAGAAAATAAGAGAGCTTTGGTTTCGCTCATCGGGATAGGGGTAGACAAAAGAGAAATTTTCGTCGTTTGTGGATCACTCGAATAAACGCTGTAATTCGCGAAAATACAGTATCTTATAGTTATAGTAGATTAATACACGATTTATATAAGAAACAGTTGCTTCTTAATCGTAAAATACTTGCACAAATAGCTATATTGAATAGGAAATCTCTTTACATGATTTCCAATGAGATCATAAACGAAGTAGAATCCACCGGAATTATTTAAACGGATTTCCCCGGAGAATGAACTCCGGGAGGATAGAATAGAAATTACTATGAGTAAATTTTTTTAAATATTCAAAATGAATAAACACGTTCAATAAAAAAGTTTATTCTTTTCCGATTTAGTATTTATATTACGACACGATAATTCAATCTAGATTCTCGGATTTTTCGAGCAAAAAAAGTACCAATCCGAACTCAAAGGAGGATTGGAATTAGAATTCAAGTGAAGCAAGCGTAAGGCTAGTTATTGCTAGTCCTAAGACCAGTAGTTCTGGGGCCGACTCGGTTCTTTCAAATTGTTTCTCATTATTGAGAGCGGGTAACAAAGATAAAATAATGAGCTTGTTTTATATAGTAATTGTAATCGTTGTTGTTTCAAGGTCAATCTATTCACCCGTCTAGATAATATTTTTCCTTGTTCACTAATAAATCGACTAATTAAACTCATGTTTCTATAATCAATTCGATCCCCCGATTCAATCGGGGGCAAACGCTTACGAAAAGTTCGCTTGGATTTAAGAAAAGGTCGCTTGGATTTATCCATGGTTTGTTTGTTTATTCCTTATCCCGAAAATCCTATTTCTGAATTCTAATTCATTTTAATCAAAATAGGATTTTTATATTTATATATGTTATATATAATGTTATTTTTTCTATTTCCTTAAAAGGGGTAACACGGAAGGTACTTCTATTTTTTTATTTCCCCATGAATGGTATGTTTGAACAATAGCGACAGAATTTTCAATCCTAATCGATTAGGCGTATTCTTGTCGGTTCTTTGAGTAATATCTGGAAATCCCCATCGATCTCTTACTCTTATTAGCACCGTTTCGTACACAAGCGGTACATTCCAAAATTACCCTTAGTCGGACATCTTTACCCTTGGCCATGAACCTCCTTTTAATTTAGGATTTACTCAACTATTCTATTTTCAATTTGAAGCGAAGAAGAAAGGCATGAAAAAATACAAGTTACTAACTTCAAATCTAAAAGATCAATAAAGTAATGAAAATCGTAGTAAATGGAAATAATAAGTAATACAATGATTTCGAAACTCTATTTCAAATCGAAATACCGTTGAAAAATACTCTTGCCCTAGACCCACATTTCTATTCTATCCCCATTCCGATATTCATATAATTCAAACTTGAGTCTGAGTCTCACAGACATTGAATCCGTTTTGATTCTTTCTCTTTCCTCCCTTATTCTAAAAAGGGAAAAAAGAGAAAAGAGGGGGAGGGGTTAGTCACAGATATTTGATTGTATTTTTAATCTTTTTAATTCCTTTCCGTGTCAATAACTAGAATTAAAAAAAGGGGAATGTCAACGCATCTGGAAAAAATCGATTAATCTCTATCAATAGACCCGCTAAAGCTCCAAACCATAACGTGCTTAGAACTGGTGCCACAGAGAGATATGTTTTTAGATCTCGCATTCAAAACCCTCCTTCTTTTTTTTATTGGAATACATAAAAATAATGCATATATGATCAGATGCATTTGTAGTTATGACTTCTTCTATTGTACACAGAATCCCTAATTCAAATAAATAAGATTTTTCTTTATTAAAACAGAAAAATATCCCCTACTTACCTTACCGAGTATTTCCAAATACTCATTTTTATATATTATACTTTTTTCGGTGAGTCCTGCATTTCATATGTATAGAAGTATTTCATTATATGTTAAATGAGACCCAAAATGAGACCTAAAATGAGACCAAAAAGACGAAATGGGCATAAAATTTTATGTATATCCGTGGATAAAATAACAATGTGGAAAACAAGATCGAATTCTCTACAATGACACTGTAGAGCAATTGAAGGGGGTGGCGCAGCTTGGGTAGCGCGTTTGTTTTGGGGTACAAATGTCACAGGTTCAAACCATCCCTACTTATTACTGTTCAAAAGACAAATAGAAAAAGAGCAGTAACGAGGGATCTCTTGAGATCGATTCAAAACTAAAGAGAATCCTTTTCTTTATGGTCTTATCTAGAAAGCGCTCTTAGTTCAGTTCGGTAGAACGTGGGTCTCCAAAACCCGATGTCGTAGGTTCAAATCCTACAGAGCGTGATTTTTTCTTCTTAGATTAGATCGAATTTGACTGAAATACATTCAGCAACTTGTACAGCATGACCTCCTGTAAAATGAGAGGTCAATTCAAAAAGGGATGATAATTAATCAAAGGTCCAACTGATCACCCTGCCTGTATTGTAAATATGCAGTTACAATCCAGCCAAAGTAATAGGAATTAGGCCTAACACGATTCCAAATAGAGTAGAAACTTCAATCATTTCATTTTGTTTGAAAGGATAAAAAAAAGAGGTAATATCTATATCTAAATATTAATCCGAATTGGCATGAATCTCAATGACCAAGAATGGATAATTGGCGCGTTAAATAACTATAGAATACAAGTAATCTCGCCGAAATGATGGATTGCGTTTTTCAAATATTCATTTTAAATAAGTCGTATTTTGCTCAGACCAATCAATAGAGCTGACGTTATAGTTAAAGCCGCTAGTAGAAAACCGAAATAACTGGTTATAGTAAGCATGAAGGGGCTAAATGAAAATTTTTTTTATGCATATAGTTCTAAAGCACTTACCTAAGTTTCTATTTTTCAAAATAGTAGGATAGGCCAAAATACTAATTGAAAAAATAGGTTCAATTGAAATGAAAGTTTTTGATTCATCTATCATTATAGACGACACTAACAAAGAAAAAGTAACAGGCATATAAAGCGAAATTGATTCATCTGTAACATCTATTCATACCACGATTTCAATCAAACGATTCTATTTTTTGAAGAACTCTTGGGTAAACTAATAATAGAAACAGGGTCATGTAACTTCATTCAAAAAAGAAACTCTTTTTCATTATTCAATCATTTTTTTCTGGCTTTTCTTTTTGATATTAGAACAAAGAGTAACTTATCAAACCTTTTATTTTATCTTTTAGTTTAACTCATTACATTCAGGATAATTATATTATTTATATTATTATTATTCTTATATTATAAAGGCTCATTTACATAATATCTTGAGTTAATGAGAAGAAAAAGTGATCGCGCTGACACTGAAAATCTTTTTTGTTCAACTGGGTTCTAATTCTAAGATTTTTTTCTAGGTTCTACATTTTATTTTATCTTGTCTTTGTAGCTAGATCAATTAAGAGCCTTTGGGGTAGAGATCCAATTAATATATCATACCTCTTTTATTTTTTCTTTCCTCGAATATGACTCCACTATTCTTTTTTGCTACTGGGCAATTAACTACCTCTTAAAATGCCAAATAAAAAAGGATTCCAACAAATAAACTGGTTTTACAACTAAAAAAGGAAATTATGGATCTCATGTACTTAAAATTGGGAAATAGAATAATCTCTTTTATTGAAAAATTTATATTCATTTTGTATGAAGTATCATAACAAGCAACAAGTAAAAGAAAAGAAATAACTTATTTAGCACTTCCCTTCGATACTGATTAAAATTACATTGCTGTGTAAGAAGGAGCATAGTTATACTGATTCGGTATACTCTCAAGACGCCCTCGGTACAATATTGACGATCCCTACAAAGATTGCATTTCAGTGAATTGCCGCCACGATCTCATCTTACTGAATCGATCCCCTTTGACTGTACAAGAATATGTGGAGCTCAGCATGTCTGGAAGCACAGGAGAACGTTCTTTTGCTGATATTATTACCAGTATTCGATACTGGGTCATTCATAGCATTACTATACCTTCCCTATTCATTGCAGGTTGGTTATTCGTCAGCACCGGTTTAGCTTACGATGTATTTGGAAGCCCTCGGCCAAACGAGTATTTCACAGAGAGCCGACAAGGTATTCCATTAATAACTGGCCGTTTTGATTCTTTGGAGCAACTCGATGAATTTAGTAGATCGTTTTAGGAGGACCTAATGACTATAGATCGAACCTATCCCATTTTTACCGTACGATGGTTGGCTGTTCACGGCCTAGCTGTACCTACCGTCTTTTTTTTGGGGTCAATATCAGCAATGCAGTTCATCCAACGATAAATCTAATCCGAATTATAAAGCTATGACACAATCAAACCCAAACGAACAAAATGTTGAATTGAATCGTACCAGTCTCTACTGGGGGTTATTACTCATTTTTGTACTTGCTGTTTTATTTTCCAATTATTTCTTCAATTAAGAAAACGAAAAAAGAATAAATAAAAATTTTAGGCATTACGTTCTCTTAGCCCATTCGGAAGGATCTAATTTAATAATTATCCATGACTGTTTCTGTCTCTAGTAACGACTACTTGATTAAATGTGAGGGAAGTGGGGTAAATGGCCGATACTACGGAAGGATTCCTCTTGGATAATAGGTACTGTAACTGGTATTCTGTGATTGGTTTAATAGGTATTTTCTTTTATGGTTCATATTCCGGATTGGGTTCATCCCTGTAGTAACTGGGGATGAATTCAGTTGTAGACATGAAAGCAAGAACTCAACGGGATTCCTCTTGTTTGTCTGATTCGAGGGAAGATCCCGTTGAGCTCTTAAGAATTGTAGTTTTTGTTGTCTAACAAGTTAGAAGAATGAAAGAATCACTCAATTTCCTGGATTGGTTGATAATATTAATTATCAAATAATGCGAAAATACTTTCTATACTAATAAAACCTTACTCTATATTTTTGCATATCTCAACAAAATGAAAATTGTTCATTTCTAAAAATATATTATATGTAATATAATAAAAGAAAAACATCCAGAAAAATCAAAACAAAGACTAGGAAGCTTTGACAAAAAGGATCAAAACAATTACTCTTTCGACACAAGAAAAGGGGGTGTAGGCAACTCCTTTTCTTGTGTCGAAGACTAGGAAGACAAATAACCCCTCCTAGAATTAGTTGTTCCCCGCATCGCATTATCCGTTCTATTCCCAATATTACTTATGTCTAGTATCAAATTGTATTCTATTGAGATATTGATACATTTTATCACTTTAAACTCTGGCAATAGTAAGATACCTTTAATTTTAATGGGTAAAAACAAAGAAAGAGAGGTAAAATAAAAAAGTCGTCTATTTTTTTTAAAAACATGGATAGGAATGGTACAAGGAATTCCCAGCATCTAGTAGAAAAGAAGATAAATGATCAAAAGGTTTTTCTGCAATTTCATTTTTGATTATGCACAATCACCGACAAGAATTTTGTTCTTTTACGAACTTGAAGTTGATAAATACGCGAGTCTAGAAATTCACTTCTGCCAATTGAACCTTCTCAAACTGTTTCTTTTTAAGAACCAAAAAATATTTGTGCCAAAATAACAGATGCCAAGAAGAACAAAAGGCCTTGAACACGTAATGTGTCTTGAAGTACTATTTCTGCATCTCCCTGACCAAATCCACCCACATTAGGATTACTCGTTAATGGTTGATCCAATTTGATAGATTCGCCTTCTGAAACAAGAAGTTCTGGTCCTGGAGGGACAATATCAACCACTTGGCGTCCATCCGATACATCTGTTATGGTTATTTCATACCCCCCTTTCTCTTTTCGTATTATTTTATTTACTATACCCGCTGCTGTAGCATTATAAACTGTATTGTTACTCTTGCTCCGTCGGGATAAATCTGACCCCTGGCCCCTGTTACCACCTACATGTATATAGGATATTTTAGAAAGTGGACGTCCTTCTTAGTAGCAGGGTCGGGGTGAAAGAATAGAAAGGTGATTACCATATTTCTTACCGGGGACGGACCACAAGCATCATTTTTTATTGGGGCGGTAGCTTGGAAAAAGATAAATTGCCCATTTTTTCTTTCAGTTCCGAGAATACGATCGGGAGGGGCTAATCTAAACCCTCCGGTAAAATAAGAACAGCCCCCACATTCAAACCCCCTTTTTACCATTAGCAAGAACTTGTTTTGCTAGTTGCATATCATAAGGAATTCGAACTACTGCTTCCAAATACAGTATCAGGAAGTACTGCTTGTGGAACTTCAATCTCCACGGGCTTATTAGCTAAAATGACAATTGGCACATACAATACGCCCTGTTGCTTCTCGTGGATTTTCATAACCCTGTTGTGCAAAAAATGGGATATGCACTTGAAATGGATGTCCAAGTTATGATATATATCATAAGCGATATGGAAATAGATCGAGTAATCTGTTCCTTTTATCCAAGAAAAGTATTTCTAGTTTGCATGGTCCAATCATTAAGCCCAAAATTCTACACAAATTTGGGTAGGTTGCTAGTATAGTTCCCTATCCACGATTCTGCTATTTACTGAATAATATAGAAAAATCCCCCGATGGCTAGAAATACAACTGAAATAAGTACGTTTTCAATGCCTTGCTTATGTACAATTACAAAGTAACAAACGCTCTAATCGGATTAGATTAATATCAGTAGATCATTTATCAGTCATTCATTGAATGATAAATAACTACAAGTGATGGAGATAGACGATTTAAATAACGGAAAATCCAATATTTAAAATAGTATCGAGAATGACTGAAAAAGTGGAAACATCAAGGCGATTTGGTCATTATGAACAAATCCAAAATCTGTGCACAGAACCAATCCGTTCCCAGCCGTGTGGTGAATGGAATCCGATACAAATCCGTTAATAAAAAGAATAGAAAAGCCTTTGACTGTGTCGCTTAAGTTATATAGGAATTCCTGAGTCCAAGAGTTAAGAATAACAAGTTCCTCATTACCAAAAAAAGAATAACCGCTTAGAATAACAAAACAGATTATATTTGTCGAGAAGTGCAAAATTGTATGGATACGGTCCTCGTTGTGTATCTTGATTAATTGATCGTTTCTATGATTCGATATGAAGTTTTTGTAGATGTATCTCCGAGTATCTTGATCATTTCCTCCAAGAAGAGGAGTCTTCTAATTCTATGAATTTTTCTACAATACTCTTTTCTTGAATATCATTCAAGAAAATTTCGGATTTCCCGAGATTCCACCAATTAGTAACCCAAGATTCGATATTTTTATTAAATGAGAGAGAAACCCACCAGGGTAAAAATACTATAAATACAAGATAGAAAAGAGGAGTGAATGCTTTCTTTTTTGTCATTTTTCATCTATCTGTGAATTGTTAATCAACCCACCCTATTCGTCGACTCTATGCAATCTAATAATTTTCACACATGGGTTCTATACAAAGGGTCGAGCGTATGAATCCATTTTTTGGTACTTTGAAGCTAGTCTTTGAATCTAGAAAGAATACCGAAATAGACTAAGAAATTGATTTGAATAAATAATAACATATTTCTATTTATTTCTATTTATCAAAATACTTCAATACACTTCAATTGGTACACGCAAGAAATAGGCCAATTCGGCAGCTTTTTGTTCAATTTCTCGTGGAGTCAAATTTTCATCAGTACGGGTCAAGGGAATGGCCCCTCGGCCTCTTATGTCCATATAAAGGACACGGCGAGCATAAATACCCCTCTTTAACTTCTATTCTAACGGACTGAATATCTTTTATAAGAAATTGAGTGAATATGACGATTTTTTCCAGGAATCCCCTAACGAAAAAATACATACTATTCTTCCTTTTATCGAATCGATCATAACCACTACCTATATTCCAGGAAATTGTGCACCACAAATAGGAACTAATAAAGAGACCCGCAATTCCGTAGAAAGACATCACGATTCCTTGTGGGAAAAAAACGATTTGCTGGGACGGAAAAAAAGATATCAAATTTCTACCAAGATAACTGGAAATTCCAACCAATAAGAATCCTAACGAACCTAAAAAAAGGATAAAGGCCCAGCAGAAATTACTTATTTTTCGAGATCCCCTTATTAGTTCTATCCATATATGTTCTGATCGCCAACTCATACTTGATCCGATTTCATTTTATTGGAATTGAGAGAATATCCAAAATTAATTTAACTTTACTTTTTTTGTTTCCGAAATAACTCTCATCAACTAGCACTAGTTTGATGTAAACCTTTAGGAAAAATTCATCAAATTAGTTAGATCTAAATAATAACATACCCTTCGTACGACCCCACTAGAAATATAAATCTACCCACTTTCACTTATTTCATCCACCCAGCCATCTCGATCGATAAAAAAAAAAAGAGATAAAAGTCACTACTCATATATCATCTGCCAACATAAGAGCTTTTTTTCCTGGGGAAATCGCATGTTATGCCATATTCCACTAATAGATATCTGTTTTATGATACAAGTCTCAGTTTTGAAAAAACAAAGAATGAGATTGATTCCCATCAGATCTAAACAATCTCGTTTTTTTGAACATAAAGAAATAAAGAAGCCATTGAAATTGCCGGAAATACTAGACCCACTAAAGGCACAAAAATAGAGGGAAGGTTAAAATCTGTCATAAAAAGGATACCTCGATTGACTATTTGTATCTGTTATTATTTTTAAATAAAGATATCTTATAATAATTATAATTAAGAATTGTAATTCTTATTAATTAAAAAAGACAATAAATTCTTAGTAGAAATCTATCTATATATCTAAATATCTAATTAATATTTTATTAATTAAAAAAGACATCTAAGTGATTATATAGAATCATCAACTTTATTATCTTTATTTGTTTGTCTTCTATTTTTACAAATATCTAATTTAATAACAAAAATAGAAGACAGATTCTTGAAAGATTTGTTAGAATCCGACCCAACAGGGTTTTGACCCCAAAGGGGATTTTGGGGACATAGAGAAAGATACAAAATCCTATATCTATATTTGATATATATACGTAAGATGAGAAGAAGAAATTTGGTTTATTTCTCTAATTTCATCTTTTATCTTGTTAATTGAGGCTTCTTGATTAGTAATCAGAAATACAGGTAAAAAAAGAGTTATCCTCCACTTTTGTTTCTTTCTACAATCTACAATTAGATCTTATGTGACCAAAGAAAACTCCATTCTTTTTTATTTTTATTCCGCTAAACTAACTACTCGTCTACTACAAATCAAACAAATCAACTTTGTTTTCTACTTGATTCAATTTTGATCTAAAGGCCTGAACTACTCATTTTCAAATGAAATCCACATTGTTCACAAATATTCATTTTGGATTTCAAAAAATTGTTATAATTTAATCCATAACAATTTTCGCATTGAACCCACAAATGTTTGTATTTTTGAGTTACATCAAGATCTTTAGAACTTTCTTTTATAGTTAAATCCCGCCCCCGTGTGGGTTCGTATGCCTGGAGACTCTCGGTTTCACTACCATTTCGACTTTCTACAAACGGACCGAGAAATGCCGTAACTGTCACTGTAATTATCACTACTACTTACAATCGACGCTTCAATACAGATTTGAGGCTGAGAGAATGGCTGTCAATGCAACTAATATGATTAATTCCAACTACATTGAGTAATGCATGATTATCGTAGGGATCTTCTCGTATGTCATTAGACAGATAACTAAATTTCGATAATTAGAAAAAGAACTTTCTAATTCACTCAAAAAAGAACGATCGTTATGAATTTCAAAAATAAGATTTTCAATATCAAAATATATGGAATAGTTGTCTCCATTACTATCCCTAACTAAAAAAGTGTCATCGGAGATGAAATTCCGAATATCTTTGATGCCGAAAAACGAATCAAGATTGCTTGAACTAGAATTAGCTTCCAACTATGAATGTTTTTTAACCCTATCTTTTAGATTCGGATCTTCACTTTCACTGCTATTTTCAATAGAGGCCGAGACTTTCCATTGATTTATTTAGCCCGCATCCACGTTCTAACTTCTTCTTATTCTTAGCATATTAAGGCATCAGATTAAACCACCACCTTTCCATAGAGTTTTCTTGCCCCTATTTGTTTTTGTTTACATGAAATAGAATAGATGAATAGTTTTCGATCCAAAATTATTTACTTTGATATCTTATTTATTTCCTATCAGAATAAACATAAGAATCAATCACTAGGATTCTTAACTAATTATAATAAGGAACGTGGGTATTATTGAAAAAAAAGAAGGTATTTGTTTCTATACCATAATCCTATAAATAGGAAATAAAAATTTTTCTTTTCGTAAAAATCTCGGCAACTAACTAACTTAAGTAATAAATTAAGGCTTTATTATAACAGAATGGAAAAGGGACAATCTACAGGATTGATTTAGATTTTTTATTTCAAACCTTGTATATCTATATAAGTATACATTTAACCAAAATAATGCAATAGACTCTTTATATTCGGCTCAATCCTTTTAGTAAAAGATTATTGATATGAAATTCAATTATTAAATTAAAAGAACAAAGGAGAATTACTTTACCTTATTTTGTCTAATAATCCAATGTATCCACGTCCTCGAAATTAAATGTGATCTCCTTCCATACCTCACAAGCAGCAGCCAGTTCAGGACTCCATTTGGTAGCCTCACGAACAATTTCACCACCCTCACGAGCAAGATCACGCCCTTCATTGCAGGGCTTGTACATGCTTCTAGAACTACTCGGTTAGCTACGGCACCTGGCGCATTACCCCAAGGGTGTCCTAAAAGTTCCTCCGAACTGTAGTACGGAATCGTCTCCAAAAGATTTCAACCAAAGCATATGCCAAACGTGAATACCTCCTGAAGCTACAGGCAACACACCTGGTAGAGACCCAATCTTGAGTGAAATAGATACCGCGAGTTTCAGTCTTTCAATAAAATCATCACGCAATAAATCAACAAAACCCAAAGTGATGTTTCTTTTCCCTTCAGAGTTTACCTACCAGGCACCAGCGTGAATATGATCTCCACCAGACATACGTAACGCTTTAGCTAGTACACCTTGGAAGTGCATACTTAACGTTCTTCCTGTCTATCCAGCCGCTGCATGCATTGCGTGAATGTGAAGAAGTAGACCATTATCTCTAATAACTAGCCAGGTAGTATTTGCAGTGAATCCCCTGTTAGGTAGTCGTGCATGACGATAGGGACTCCCAACTCTCTAGCAAATACAGCTCTTTTCATCATGTCATCGCAGTTACCTGCAGTAGCATTCAAGTAATGTCCTTTGATTTCACCTGTTTCAGACTGTGCTTTATAAAGAGCTTCGGCACAAAATAAGAAACGGTCTCTCCAACGCATAAACGGTTGGGAGTTCACGTTTTCATCATCTTTGGTAAAATCAAGTCCACCACGAAGACATTCATAAACTGCTCTACCGTAGTTTTTAGCGGATAAGCCCAATTTAGGTTTAATAGTACATCCCAACAAAGGACGGCCGTACTTGTTCAATTTATCTCTTTCAACTTGGATCCCATGAGGTGGGCCTTGGAAAGTTTTAACATAAGCAGGAGGGATTCGCAGATCTTCCAGACGTAGAGCGCGCAAGGCTTTGAACCCAAATACATTACCTACGATGGAAGTAAACATGTTAGTAACAGAACCTTCTTCAAAAAGGTCTAAAGGATAAGCTACATAACATATATATTGATTTTCTTCTCCCGGAACGGCATCGATGTGGTAGCATCGCCCTTTGTAACTTGATCCAAGGCTAATGCAGTCCATCGGTCCACACCGTTGTCCATGTACCAGTAAGAAGATTCGGCAGCTACTGCGGCCCCTGCTTCTTCAGGAGGAACTCCAGGTTGAGGAGTTACTCGGAATGCTGCCAAGATATCAGTATCCTTGGTTTCGTATTCAGGAGTATAATAAGTCAATTTGTACTCTTTAACACCAGCTTTGAATCCAACACTTTGCTTTAGTCTCTGTTTGTGGTGACATAAATCCCTCCTACAACTTAAGAATTAAAATTTTCACAACAACAAGGTCTACTCGACACTTGAGCGAATCAGCTCTTAATGAAACTTTTACAAGAATCTTTCACAAAATTTTGAACGAATATTATCAACTAACCAGATATTAGACCGGGTGATTTGCCAAATACATCATTATTGTATACTCTTTCATATATATAGCGCAACCCTTTTTCTTTTTATCTTTTTTTTTTAATCAGAAATACCCAAGTAACCTAAATAATAAAGAAATTAACCCTTGACAGTGATATATGTTGTATATATAGAGGCTAGATGTGAAAACAAACTAGGCGTAAATCGATATCCTGAAATCAAAAATGAAAGAAAATAGAATGAATAGAAATAATGAATCGTAATTAAATAGAGTTCAGGTTTTGAATTCCATAGAATAGATAATATAGATCGGATTGTCTATAATGATGATAGGCAAAGCGAAAGACTTCTCAAGATTTGTATTCATCCACTTGAGATTCAAAAAAGTGGGTTGAACTTGAAAATTCACTCATTGAAGATTGAATAAATAAACAGTGAATTTAATTCAATTGGATAGTATAGAAAAGAAAAGTACTACCTCCTATATTCTTATTGAATTAACCGATCAACGTGCTATCGGACATTTATTTTGAATTCGATAATTTTCGCAAAAAAATTTGACACATTTTATTTATTATGAGAATCAATCCTACTCCTTCTGGTTCTGGGGTTTCCATGGCAAGGAAAAAATAACCTGGGGCGTGTCGTCCAAATCATGACCGGTACTAGATGTAGCCTTTTTCGCCTGGCAGATGCCTAATATTTATAACTTATGCTCTTGTAGTTAAAGGTCGAGATACTGTTGGTCAACCAATTAATGTGACTTGTGAGGGTACAGCAATTATTAGGAAATGAAATCGAGTTAGAGCTGTAGCTATGAGTGCTACAGATGATGGTCTAACAGGGGAATGGAAGTGATTGACACAGGAGCTGCTCTAAGTGTTCGGTTGGTGGAGCAACTCTGGGACAATTTTCAACGATGCTTGGGGAGCCTGTTGAAATAATTTAGGTCTGTAGAATACCCGTACAACATCTCTATTCATAGATCCGCGCCCGCTTTTATACAGTTAGATACAAAATTATCGATTTTGAAACAGGAATTAAGTAGTAGATCTTTTAGCTCCTTATCGCCGTGGAGGAAAATCCCGGACTATTTCGGGGAGCTGGAGTGGGTAAAACAGTACTCATTATGGAATTGATTAACAATATTGCCAAAGCTCATGAGTGTAGCCCGTATTTGGGGGAGTGGGTGAACGTACTCGTGAAGGAAACGATCTTTATGGAAATGAAAAAAGAATCTGGAGTTATTAATGAAGAAAATATTGCAGAATCAAAGTGGCTCTAGTTTGCGGCCAAATGAATGAACCGCCGGGAGCTCATATGAGAGTTGGTTTGACTGCCCTAACTATGGCAGAATATTTCCGGGATGTTAATGAACAAGACGTACTTCTTTTTATCGACAATATCTTCCGTTTCGTTCAAGCGGATCCGAAGTATCGGCCTTATTGGGTAGAATGCCTTCCGCCGTGGGCTATCAACCTACCCTGAGTACCGAAATGGGTACTTTACAGAGAAAAATTACTTCTACCAAAGCAGGATCCATAACTTCTGTTCAAGCAGTTTATGTACCTGCGGGCCAGTTTAACTGACCCTGCTCTGCTACGACATTTTGCACATTTAGATGCTACTACCGTACTATCAAGAGGATTAGCTGCCAAGAGTCTATCCAGCAGTAGATCCTTTAGATTCAACGTCAACCGTAAGCCAACCTCGGATCGTTGGTGAAGAACATTATGAAACTGCGCAAAGGGTAAAACTTTACAGCGTTACAAAGAACTTCAGGACATTATAGCTATCACTTGGGTTGGACGAATTATCTGAGAGGATCGTTTAACCGTTGCAAGAGCGAAAAATTGAGCGTTTCTTATCACAACCTTTTTCGTAGCAGAAGTATTTCACCGGTTCTCAGGAAATATGTAGGTCTAGCAGAAACAATTAGAGGGGTTTCAATTGATCCTTTCAGGAGAATTAGATGGTCTTCCTGAGCAGGCCTTTTATTTGGTAGGAAGTAATATCGATGAAGCTACCACGAAAGCTATGAACTTAGAAATGGAAACAATTTGAAGAAATGACCTTAAATCTTTTGTGTATTGACCCCCAATCGAATTGTTTGGGATTCAAGTGAAAAGAAATCATTTTATCTACAAATAGTGGTCAAATTGGCGTGATACCAAACCGCGCCCCTATTTATCTGGCTGAATATAGGTATTTTGAGAATACGCCTTACTGACCAATAGGTAACGATGATGGCTCTGATGGGCGGTTTTGCTAGAGTAGGGAGTAATGAGATCACTGTTTTAGTAAATGATGCGGAGAGAGGTAGTGACATTGATCCACAAGAAGCTCAGCAAACTCTTGAAATAGCGGAAGCTAATTTGAGAAAAGCTGAAGGAAAGAGACAAACAATTGAGGCAAATCTAGCTCTCCGTCGAGCTAGGACGCGAGTAGAGGCTATCAATGCGAATGCGGTGATTTCATAACTAGTTAGTGCGTTCGAATAATTAAAAGAAATTCTGTTTCGAACCCATTTGTTGTTGTTGGATTGTATTCTGCTTGATTGCGTTTACTCGACAAAATTTCATTTTGATACAACAAAAAATTAAAAATGAATAGAGAAAAAGAAAAAAAATCAATTTAATTAAATTAAAACGGAAGAGATTGGGCCGAAAAAACTTATTAGATACCGCAGTCAAGGGTATCTAATAAGTTCTACCTACTATTAGTTTGAACCAATGACTCCCGCCGTATAAGCAATACTCTACCATGAGTTAAGTAGGCCATTTATCATCTCGAAGAAACCAAATGAAACCTGCCCCATCAATGGATTATAAATATCATATTACTTATAAGCAATACTAATCTAAGCAATACCACTTAAACGGATCAAATGTTGGATCGTGAAATATTTATCTTGACAGAAATGATATACACGATAAAATATGTATCACAAGCACTAAGGGCTATAGCTCAGTTAGTGAAACGCTCGTTTACGCATAATGTTTTTCAGGGAGTCCGTCATACTATACAATACAATGAAAAAAATCGATCTTATTAGGAAATTGATGTCTTACCCCATAACTTTGAGGGAACAATAGCCTGACAAATGATTAGGTCCGATCTTGGTACCCATTATCCATTATTAGGTACCAAACCGACCCCATCCTCGATTTGAGATATTGATAAGGTGAATACACAATCTATTCAATGCTAGGCATAATGAGTATAAGGACCTCAAAAAAATCTCTTTTCGTCCTATGAACTTTAAGGTGTATGGAGTTTCATATTTGATTTTTTTGAATTAAACGATAGAGAGACTTCATTTAACTTAGGTTGATCTAAGCCAGAGAAGCAGACTACTACGTCAAGAATAACCCTACCTTTGAAAAACTTTGGTAGTGTTCTGGATCGGAATCCAAAATAATGAATCCGAACACATGGAGGCCATATCCTCATCTTATTTTTATGTTAAGAAAATATGGCAGACTGACTGATAATTCTATCCAGTTAATGAAAGAGCAATGCAAAAAGATTGCATGTTGGGTCTTTGAAACAGTTCGAATCATATTGATAATAATCCGTTTGATCTGTTTTACCGAAGGTCTACGGTTCGAGTCCGTATAGCCTAAACTAAGCCCATGAAAATTTAAAAATTATATAATTTTTGAATTTTCGTAATATTGTTACTTGTATTGATTAAGCGGCAGGTTCATCAAAATAAAATCTTTCTTATAAAGCTCACTCTCCAGGAATGATTTAAAACAGAAACGGAAAGTAAATGCATTTCAATAGATCCAATGGATATTATACAATGGTGGATAAAGAACAAAGGTAACCCTTCGCTATCCATCTTCGGGGATGAATTCTATGAATTTTCTATCACAATTAAGAATTAGTGATACTCTTTTTCTTTAGTTTAGCCTATAATACTAGTGCATTTTTCAGTAAAATTTATGAAATGAACAGACAAAAACCCCCAAAGTAATTTGCGCGGTCCAGAAACGGCCGCAGTATTTGTGTCACAAGCTCAAGAGTTTGTTGCAAAACAGATATTTCATTGTCAACAATGCCAAGTGGGCTTTTCTTCATATACCTTACCCAGACTTAGGGAAGCACAACACAAAAGAAAAAATTCTTGTTTGAATAAATAGTTATGGATAACTTGACAATTCAAATTATTTCAATTCGAATCGACAGAAGTAGGGTATATTTCCACGTTTATAGGAGTGTGTCTATGTTCTGCTCTATGAATATATGATATTTTTTGGGCATTTTTTAATAATATCAAGTCTTATTCTTTTTGGCATTTTTTTATTTCAGGAGTTTTAGCCCCGATTAACAAAGGGCCAGAGAAACTTCAAGTTATAGATGGTATAGAACCCATGGGTGACGCTTGATTTAATTTCGAATCCGTTATTATATGTTTGCTCTCGTTTTTGTTGTTTTGATGTTGAAACGGTTTTCTTTTATCCATGGGCAATGAGTTTCGATGTATTGGGTATATCCGTATTTATAGAAGCTTTAATATTCGTGCTTGTATCTTAATTGTTGGTTTAGTTTATGTGCATGGCGGAAGGGAGCGTTGGAATAGTCTTAACTCCTGAATGTTCAGACAATAAAAAGAAAAAAAGTAAAAAAGATTGAAACAGTTATGAATTCCATTGAGGTTTCCTTTGCCAGTCGAACAACCCCAAATTCAGTTATTTCAACTACATTAAACGATCTTTCAAATTGGTCAAGACTCTCTAGTTTATGGCCACTTCTCTACGGTACCAGCTGCTGCTTCATTGAATTTGCTTCACTAATAGGCTCACGATTCGACTTTGATCGTTATGGACTAGTGCCAAGATCGAGTCCTAGACAAGCGGATCTAATTTTAACAGCCGGAACAGTAACAATGAAAATGGCCCCTTCTCTAGTGAGATTATATGAACAAATGCCGGAACCAAAATATGTTATTGCTATGGGAGCATGTACAATTACAGGGGGGATGTTCAGTACTGATTCTTATACTACTACTGTTCGGGGTCGATAAACTAATTCCTGTGGATGTTTGTTGCCTGGCTGTCCACCTAAACCCGGGAAGCTGTTATAGATGCTATAACAAAACTTCGTAAGAAAATTTCTCGAGAAATCTATGAAGATAGAATTGGGTCTCGACGAGCGAATCGGTGTTTTACTACCGCTCACAAGTTTCATGTTGGACGCAGTATTCATACTGGAAATTATGATAAAAGATTTCTTTATCAGTCATCATCTACTTCAAAGATCCCTACTGAGATCCCTACTGAAACGGAACGCAAGTAGCGGGTCAATCTTCATAAATTTAATTCTAAATGTGAAATGCTTATCCAAATAAAAATGAAGGAGAGATAAAAAAGATGCAGGGTCGTTTGTCTGCTTGGCTAGTCAAGCATGGGGTAATTCATAGATCTTTGGGCTTTGATTACCAAGGAATAGAGACTTTACAAATAAAGCCCGCGGATTGGCATTCCATTGCTGTCATTTTATATGTATATGGTTACAACTATCTACGCTCCCAATGTGCATATGATGTAGCACCCGGTGGGGTTTGTTAGCTAGTGTGTATCATCTTACGAGAATAGAGTATGTGGTGTGGATCAGCCAGAAGTGGCCATCAAAGTATTTACCCCAAGGAGGGATCCGAGAATTCCGTCTGTTTTCTGGGTTTGGAAAAGCGTGGATTTTCAAGAACGAGAATCTTATGATATGCTGGGAATCTATTATAATAATCATCCACGCTTGAAACGTATCTTAATGCCTGAAAGTTGGATAGGATGGCCCCTACGTAAAGATTATATATTGCCCCAATTTTTATGAAATACAAGATGCTCATTGAATGATAAAAAACTTGTATACAAATTCCAATTTCAGATATTTAAGTTCTGTTCGAGAGTTTTTGTTTGTACTAGGGAATTTCGGATAGTATATAAAAAAAGGACAATTAGGAATTCATTGCAATTCTCGCATTTATTTGGAAGATACTTATTTTGGATGAGACGAACCAAAACTAATAAGATGAACCAAGCGGGTTCTGCTTTGTATTGCGCACGTTACTTAGAGGGGTTCTAAAAAAGAACTTAAAATTAAGAAATGGAATAGAAAAGAAAATACAAAGAAATAAAAGGGTATCAGATTTTTTTAATTGTATTTTATCTGAACTGAATCTTGTCTATTTCAACTCTTCTAGATTCTACTTTTGAGTTTTTCAATCAACTAAGTTCACCTTTCGAATATAGAATAAAGTATTAACATTCTTTTTGAAGGAGGGAATAAATAAAAAAGAGGAAATGGAATCTAATTCTTTTAGATAGTTTGTCTAATAAACTCTACCCATCTATAAAATAGATGGGGGGTATCCGGGCGAGATGGATAAAAGAAGAAAATATGTATTATGATTTAGACTAGAAATCTATTATAAGTGACAGAATTCAGTTTCTAGGAATATTTTATCAATTCTGTTCTATTTGTATCTTTCAATTTATAGAAGAAGCTCATACAAATGAATTATGTGCCAGGAACCAGATTTGAACTGGTGACACGAGGATTTTCAGTCCTCTGCTCTACCAGCTGAGAGCTATCCCGACCATTCCCCAATGTATCATCCTTATTTTATTAGATGACTGGGGTCTATGTCAATTAAAGTATGAAGAAGATTACCAACTTTTATCCATACGGGTACTGTAATTTCTTGGATCTTCAATAAGACGACTTTGTAAGTTTCAGTCTGAGAAATGATATCCATTGTGAATTATTAAAATTAAAAAGGCGATTCATTCCTTGTTCAAAGATGGTCATTTGTATGTGTATCATACAAGACTTGTAATAGATGAAAGGCGTTTCCGGTCAGATCTGTTTGTAAAAAGGAGCCAAGTGAATGAGAAAGGTGAGGAATTTGGAACCACTAACGAAATAGATATAGGAGAAATCGTTGGGATGTCAAATATAGGCTTTTTGGGATAGAGGACTTGAACCCTCGATTTTTAAAGTCGACAGTTTTCCTCTTACTAAAAAATTTCATTGTTGCCGGGAAATGACATGTAGAACGGGACTCTATCTTTATTCTCGTCCGATTAATCAATTCAGCAATACGTAATA
>JADFUC010000080.1:0-51146 GCA_019722365.1 Lithospermum erythrorhizon | reverse complement strand
ATCAGTATGCTTCGTTCAGTTACGTATTGCTGCTGAGATTTTTTGGGGCGAGTTGGTCCGGTGGCCTATCGTTTAGTGTTGCCTCGAGGTGGGCGAAATTCATAACGTCTTTAAATGTGTCATGTTTGAGAAAGTATATCCCGGATAGATCCAGTATCTTAGAGTCGCCTTGATAGAGCTTGGAGAGAGGACTACGTATGAAGAAGCAGTGAAAATTCTTGGCGTAAGTAAAAAGTGTTGAAATAAAGTTGTGGCTTTTAGTGAAAGGTGTTGTGGCGAATCGGCGAGTGGAGAGGGAAGCTACTTGGGAGCGAGAGGAAGATGTCAAGTAATATCATCTTTTCGAAATAGAGGTCGGGTTCTTAAACTTTGTGCTATAATATGTGTAATATGTGAATTACTATGAGGATGAGTAAGTGAGTTGGGAACGGGGCGCGTGAGTGTTGAGTAAATTTCGAGGACAAAATTTTATTAGGTGGGGAGACTGAAATAACCCGTTCCGTATAAGCATTTTTTTTAATGTGATTTTAGTTGCCCGGTTGAGTGTTTTGCTGTCAAAGTTAAAATTTTAAATCGAATAATGATAATATGGGTTGGCCGATAATATATTTTGAGAATAGAAATTTAATTTGACTCGCGTTAAATTAGGTTAAACCGAAGAGCGAAATTGCGAACCAAGCGAGACCTAAACTCCAACCCCAAATCTTCACACCGCCCAATAACTTCTTATCATATCGCCATTATCGACCTTGTCGCTCATTGTCTTCTCTAAGGAAGGGCCGAACTACCCCCCTAAATTGTCCTTTGAATTTTTTTTATTTTCTTGCTTAAAATCTTGCGTAGATTTAGCTTCATAATCTACGTTCCTATCTAACTTGTTCATCAATTAAGAGTTTTTAATCCTCGAATCTCGTCATTTGGGCTATAGTTGACTATTTGTTAGTTTGACTTTTGTGTTGACTTTTAGATCTTGACTTTATTATGGGATAGAAATGTTACCTAAGTTTGGTTTAGAAGTTTGGTGACTTTGAGTGATTATTGGGGTTAGAAAGTGGTGTATGTTGAGGGTTGACTTTTCTTAAGTTAACTTTAAATTGTAGTAGGAGGTTAGAGGACTTTAATATAGTTATTCTGGGAATAGAAGTATTGGTTTGGATATGGATTGGTAGAGATTGGGTTGAAAGTTTGGGGAAAGTTCTTATAGTAGTTAGTGTTTGATTGGAGGTTGTATTTAATGAAGTTAATTAGTTGGCGATTGATTGTTGGATTGGTTGGAATGTGATTAAGTATTGTGTTGGGGTAATAAAGTGATGACGAATAAGATTGATGAAGTTGATAATTAGAATAGCCAATTCGTTTGAATTCTAGAAGTGTATACTACTTTCGGGGATAGGATAATTACTAAAAGGTTAATTTGAATTGTGAGACGTGGTATAACACTCGGGGTATATATAAATGTTAAGAGAGGTTATTCTATTGAATGTGTTATAATGTATAATTTCTTTGAATAGGAGTTGAGCACAGACTATACTTGAGGACTACCTAGGATTATCATTGTTATTGCTTTTGGCTCGGTGAGTACAAATCTCGCGATGGGAACCGCTTCATATATATTATGTTCTATATTTTGCATGTATTTTACCATGAGGCTACTTTGACATGTGTATTCGAGTGATTATGATTTATATTATGAGTTGATTGTGATTATGATTTATTATGAGATAATTGTGATTATGATTAAATTATTATGAGCTAGTTGTGATTGTGATCCATGTTATGATATAGTTGTGATTATGATTCATATTATGAGATAGTTGTGATTATGATTCATGTTATGAAATTGTGGTGGTCATTATTGGTTATACCATGTGTCTTTGTGTGTACTTGTACTAAATTATTGGTATGTCTTTATTATTGTAATGCGATGATGGTCTATTTTGATTGCTTTTGTTTGTTATTCTGGAGTGGTGGTTACCCGACCCGGAGGTTTGGTGTGGTATGCACATGATGAGTGGGTATCCCGTGGATGGGGAGGTTTGGTGTGATATGCATATTGAGAAATTATAGCCTCGGTCGGGAAGGATAAGGAGTGGAGGCTTCATCGATTATTTGGAGGTGGATTCCTCATTTGTTGATTATTTGTGGAGGTGGATTCCTCATTTGTTTACTATTTGTGGAGGTGGATTCCTCATTTGATGACTTTGTGTGTTGAGACTGTTTCCCTTAAATGAATATGCATTGTTGATGGTTATAAGCTCCTGCGTATAGTATTATGTGATTTGTGGACAGTTATTACCTGGTGTAGCTTGGTTAATGTATATACATATGTTATATATATAAGCATGATTATATGTGATTGGGCAATATCTGTGGTATTTATTCACTGGGCAATAAATGACTCCGCTCATGGACGGACGTTTTATGCACAGGTCTCACAGGAAGCGATCGTTGAGGTGGTGAGGATACGTATTGCGGGCTGGCGTGAAGATCATAGGTGAGGCGGTGGTGGCATAAGTCCTCATCAGTCATTTCCCTCTTGTTGTCGACTTGTATATTCTAGACTTGTGTGTTATATTTCGTTGGGGAATACGGTTGTCATAATTTAATCGTTGTATTTTGGATTTCTTGTATATCCTTGGGTTGTATTATTCAGGTGGATTTGTATTATGTTGTCTGTTGTTTTGTTGGATGTGTTGTTGGAACACCACGATGGAATAGAGAGTTTTGTCTTTGTTAATGTCAGCAGGTCATATTTGTTATTGTCATCCATCGATTGGTAGCTACGGTGTCTGAGTTTTAATGATCTTAACCTCAGGGCGACCGACTTGGGGTGGAGTCGTTACATTGGAGAGCTACCGTTGGGATTTTATATTCGAGATCTAACTAGTTCTAAATCATCACCACCACCTAAAAACACCCCCCTATTTCCCACTTACTATGACCCCTCTTGCGAGTCAGGGCCCCCCATAAGATCAAAACCCCTTGAAATAACCCGAACTTTATGATTTGAGTATGAGTGAGTATTACTCTACTTAAAACAAACTCGAGCACAAACAAGTGTGTAGTTAAAAGTCACATTTCATCTTTTCCCTCGAGCTAAAAGTAAACGGCCTCGTCTTGACACCTCTACATTAGCCGGCGCCACCTCCTACTTGCTTGGGCCACCTCGTGCCTGCTTCATTTTTCTTCATGGCTAAGTAAACCTATTATATAAAACCAAAATTTCTTTCTTTCTTCATGATAAGGGCCGTGAGTTTTGCTCCCATTTCCCTACAAATTTTCTTTTTCTTTTGATGTAATTCTCCTCCAAATTATACTCCTAAAAGTTGCTAACAAGTTTCAAGAAGAAAAAGTTGACATCGAATAGGTGATTGAAGTAGTAAAGTTGTTGATATTTGGCTTGATTAAAGGTGAGTACTTATATCACAATTCTATAATCTTTCATACATTATGAATATATTATTATCTTAATCTTCAATAAAAGGTGATATTTGGGTTGTTGTAAATATTAAAAAGATTATGAGTATAATAATATGGTGATTAATGAAGTAAAGATATGGAAAGTTACTTATTAATACAAGAATTAGTAAAAGTGTAATTTTGATTATATTAGTATGATATAATGGTACACATGTATAAGGATGAGGTATTGAGTTGATTGAACTAATTGATGGTATGAAGAAACTTTATTGAAGATTAAGATACGAAATATTGCAATGTTATGAATTTGAATATTACGATATGACTATATATGGGTAAAAGTTAATGTTATACAATAAGCACATTAAATGAGATTCTATGTATTTATGAATATAATGACAAAAATAAATCAATTGGTTGATAACGTTAAAAGGATAAGATGAAAATCTTGAATAATGAATTGTTGTGATATTGATATGAATAAAGATGTTGAGGAGTATGATGTTATGTGAAGATGACAAGATGATAAAAGGGTAGTCGAATTATGAAAGTTAATGACTTTGAGTTGGCAGTGTAATGATATGAGAAGTTAATAATAAGGGGACATTAACATTATCATAAGATGGGTTATATAAATTAGATATGGTCCATATGTGTATCGTATAATCTTATGGTTGTAGTATGAGATATTGATATGTTTTGATAGGAGTATGATGACAACTTGATCAATAACATGAAGGTAGTAGCTTGAAATAATAACATATGTGTCAGGACTATGTTGATGGGTCAATTATACTTGGAAGTCATAATGGATAGTAATATATGAAAGAATCTTGAATAAATGATGATATATGTATTGAGAAATTATCGAGGTATTGATGATATTTAGTGATATTGAATTGGTTATGTATTAACGTGATGTTCTGATATGGCCATATTATGAAAGGGAGATGATTTGTGTTGTGACTTATGATATGATATGTCCGTTATTCTCGAATCAACGGTCCCATAGGATCACCGGTATGAACCAACGACACAGTAGATCCGGTATTTGTTAGAATCAACGATACATAGTCCATTATTCAATGGAATCAACGGTCATATGTTATGTGTGAACTCTATTCCGGTAGGTTGATGATATACATACATTGAGGGTAGCCAGAGATGTTCGGGATGTTTGTTATGATATGCGTAATTGAGGGGAATTAGCGCCGGTTGGGAGGATTGTGATGTATATATATGTGTTGGGAGATGTGTGGATGTGTGATTGTGTTGTGTGTGGCTGTGTGCATGGTTTTGTAGGTTGTGGTGTGTATTCTCGTCTACTTGGTGTAGAGGTAGCGGGAGAGTTATTTGTCGGAATAGAGTTATTGTTTCTTATGTGATGTATTGAGCTATTCGATGTTATAATGTTATCTATTACTATTGAAATATTTTGTAAGTTGATTATATTAAATTGGTTGAAGATATTACGCTATGAGGATCATAAGAGGCTGATTAATGATTATGAATAATTATGATAAAACATGATGAAGGTAATTAGCAAGACTACGCGATATTACATGTCTATATATGTGTGATTGAATATGACTTGTTATATGAGTATTCATTGAGCTTCCAGCTCACCCCTATGTTTGGGGGACCCCTAGTGTTGTTTGTTGTTCAGGGAAAGTCGGCATTGAAGCAGCAATTGTGGAGATGAGACGAGTAAATCATGATTCGAGATTTGAGTGGCTAGGATTTCATCAACAGTCTTGAATAGTCTTCAGTGTGTACCCTGTATTGTATCAAAAAGATGTATTCTGGAAATGTGTTGTATATTATTATATGTATTGATGAAATTGTGAAGTATAATATTGGTTGTTGTCTTAGATCATGAAATGCAGTATAATTAAGTATTTGTATTTTCTGCGTTAACTGGTCGGGTTGTATGGTGACTGGTGTTGAGTTGATGGCGATTCGACCTCGAAGTGCAGCGTAGAGTAGTCGTTACACCCCTCCTCGCCCCACGAGGTAAACCCGCCTCCTACCTCTCGGCAGACCCATGACCTCCTCCTTATCGCTTCAATACATTAAAGTAGGAGTACATGAGACCGAATTAAAATTACGGATAACAATATCTTTCAAATTTAAAAAACAACCAACACTAGTTGGTAACCAAAATATCTCGCAATTCTTTATGTTTCCTTCTTGTAGCACAGCTCCCCAATCTTCATTGCACTTGAAATTGTGATCATTCATATACCATACTTGTGGAAATAAACCATCAATAATGATATAAAGCAAATGAAAGTTGAAATCTTTCTTTGAGGAGAGTAATTAACGTTTCGCTAACTTGGAAGCTTGAGAAAAAATGAAGTAGAAGACATCCACATAATCGAGTTGTCGTTGTCGGAGGTAAGAAAGAGTCGGCGATGGTTGTTCGAGCGCAGTGATGATCTCAACAGTACTTGGATCTTATCAATAGATTGGTGAGATTCAATGCACTATCATAACGTTTAGGTAAAATAACGATCCACAAAAAAAAAGATATAATTATTTAAATAACATCGATGTGATTCCAAAAATAATCCAACCATATTGAAATCTGTACAATAAAGGAGGTGCGATTTTTTTTCCCGAGTATGTTCATCCCTAGTTATATACCAACAACTAAGTGATCCCAAAACCATGAAATGCATATGTGAGAATTTGAGCATAAATACCATCCAAGAACTTCATCACCATCACTAGAAAATCAATGTTGTCTAATCATGGGCAGTGCCTCATTAATGAAGAGAAACAACCAGCTCATCAGATACAACACCTTCTTCATGCTGGTTTCCAGCACCTTCAGATGATCTTTCAAACTTTTTCCCCAAAACTCTGGTTCTAATTGTGTCTTGCATCCTGAAAATTATGTGCAATGAAATATGTTGATAAAAATGAAACAAAGTTGTTGTGAAGACTAATTTTGTTAAGTTATAAACCATTATCATTAATGTGAAAATGTTAAAAAAAAAGTAAGTAGTTAATATTAGAAACATTATGTATATAGCAAATAATGGCCTCAAACTTGTATGGTAGAATAGAACCTATAGCAAGGGGCATAAGGGGAGAGCTGAAACTACATAAAATTCTAACTTTAACCATGTGTCTAATTTCGTGACATGATTGGTAACACACAATAAAACTTACACATTCAAGTTTTCATTAAAATTTATTTTAATTTAAACTAACCTATCAATCGATTACAAGTACTAAGTATTATTTATGCGTTAAATGTGAGGACAAATTCTATGTAATATAATGTCACGCCCAATTCTTTTAAGATTTACCTCTGGCATGAGGTAGGAAGTTGTTTTAATAGAGAGAACGTAGCAACGCAGTAGCCTTGGGATTGCACCACCTCCTCATGAGAGCCAATAGGCTACAATTAAATACATATGAAAATAGAACTAATTAGTGAATCTCTAAAGTAAATTGTGGAAACAAGATAATGTTGTAGTTAACTATGTGTATGATAAACCTTGGCCAGTTCAATAGTTTCAGTGGGAGAAGTTCCAGCCCTGAGATCCTGGCTGTCTTGAGCATGTTGTTTCCTCTTTTCATGAATCAGAACTTTGCTTTTATCTCCAATATAAGAAAATATGAAGAGCCCACCAAGACCAAACATGAAAATAAACTCCACCACAATTGCTGTTCCCAGAGCTGTGCAACAGAACAAATGTTGTATAAGATTAAACATGTTAATTATGCTTATAAAACTATTTACAAGCATGATTGAATCAGATATTTTTGAAACTATGTAGAGGAAGGAAGTTGATCACATATATGTTAACAAATGTCGTAAATAGCAAGGTATTATTACTTACCATGCGCTACCAATGAACTCATAGGCCTTTTCCTAAATAGATAAACTGTGGCTTCAGCAAAGAGAGACACAGACATCCTATTGTCACAGTCAGGATAACATCCATGATTTCCTAGGTCATTTACTACTATGCTCAGAAGAGCACTATGTTCACTTCCCTGCAAGAGTATAGAATGGTCAGACGAACGCATTGAAGCTAATTACCAACCTCAGCTACAGAAATCGTAGACAGATGACAGTGAAAAGTGAGAAGACAGAAACAGACCGAGTGTTCACTTCCATAGAACAACATGTCCTGCATAATACTGTTGCAATCACTAATTGTTCCTGTAAATCTTATTCCTTTTGCGGCTACCATAGAGTGTTTTGAGATTGTAACAAAGGTCTGAAGGGGTTGCCACTGGTAACTAGACTTCAATTTCAGTTCTATTGTGCTGATGAGCTTGGATGGAAGGTTTGTTGATAAAACACCGGAACTTACTTCCATAGAGAACATGACCAGAAAATGAGATTCATTACCTGAAGACCAACTTTTCATGTTAAAGTTCTAAGCTTTTAAATATTCAAATACAGGCATCGATAAAACCATCATGTAACTCCTTCATTTAGTTCATTCTTGATCATTGGCATAATGCTGGGATATTTTTATTAGAGAAAGAACCTAAAATAGTACTCCCTCCATCCCATGAAGATAGTCTACTTTCACTCTTATTTCGTTTTCCATAACTTGTCCTATTTGACCTATTTTTATGCATTTTAGCAAGTAGGACAACATTAAGAATCATTAAAATGTACTCTTTAAGTTTTTTTAAGTTCAAAATTAGACAATCTTCATGAAATGAGGGAACATACCCGGATTTAAGAGATCAGGATCACCAATGAAGAAATCAAACTTGTCTTTCTGTCTATCAAATACCCGGGCTGCAGCCATCTTCTCATCCAGGATGATAAACTCAGGAACCTTAATGAATGGCGGATCATTGATTGGCTCAACAACAATTGGAAAATCTAAATTGTTCTTTCCATTTTGATTGATCGTGGAGATGCTGATAATGTCTGTGCCACTGAAGTTCGCATTTCTGATTCAAATATGGAGAAATTAAAAAGTCCATCTAAGGATATGTAATCAAACATTAATATACAAATGGCTCATTATGTGCATGCCTATGAGGAATAGAGATGACTGCAAAAGAATGAAGTAGTCTAAGCCTCATGTAGGCATGAACGATCTCAAGCGTAAAGAGAACCAGTCAATACCCGAAATATTGTATAGTCTGAAGAGCAGAATTGATCACTTCCAAAGAGCCAACTAAAGTTAACAGCCTAGATTTTCCAAGATCCTGGTTCACAATTAATTCATCGAAGATTGGCTGCCAAAATTGCAGGAACATAGGAGATAGAAAGATGGTACCATTCTGTGCTCCAATGGTTATTGTAATGTTCTCCATCATATTGGAATACAAAATCTTGAATCCTGCAAAACCGCTGAAAGAAAAACAAGAAACTGAGGTGGGACTAACACATGAACAATCACATGGGAGTAGTTAGTTACCCAAAAGTGGGACTAATAGCATCTTCTGTTGCTACTAATCCATTTGGCACTGAAACAAACTGAGGTGGGATGCAGAGGACCGAGACATCAACAGAACCAGAAGCAAGGTTTTTGTTTACATCGGATATTGTGTATGAGAAGGAATCATTTCCATAGAACCCTTTATAAGGAGTATATATGAATAGAGGTCCATACTGAAGAAGTGAACCATGATGTGGCTGCAAATAGGTACACGAGGGAAAATGAACTTCAGAAAAATATTACTTTTGTCTTCTCAGCTTGCTAACCACTTCTACCACTTGTTTTAGCAGCTGTAGGCAGAAATATAGTTATGAAATTTCATCTTGTATGAGGTTTCTGAAACTCACCATTGAAAATTGAATAATGCTTGCATTTCCACTAGGGAAGTAATCGTTCTTTAACACGTCAAAAGTGATAGATTCATCTTCCCAGACAGACACTACATCATTGCGAACTTTGGGAAAATATTCATCTGAAAGGAAACAGAGTCAGCAGGATGTTCCGTATAAAGGTAAATATTCCATATTTCTTTCCAGATGACAAATCGAAGTAATACATAATTTCTAAAGAACCTAAATTACATTAAACCTGCACATTAAAGTAAAAGTAATCTGCAAACTTTATGATTATATATTTCAAATGTGTCATAATACAAGAGTGACTTCATGGCAGTCTAAGTAAATCATCAAAACAATAGTCAATATGTCTTTGCATTTTCATCATGATAATGTTGAGGAAATGATAGATGAAGTTGACAGGGGGAAATTATGTCTGATGTGCTCATGTATACATTTGAAATTATATTGTTGTGTATTCATTTAGGAAGGTGAAAAACTATGTATTTGTTCACCTATGTATTTGTTCTCCGCCCTCACAAAACATTAGATCACTATCTATTTGTGCTCATCAAAACATTAGATCACTATCTATTTGTGCTCATCAAATTTAATCAACCTTAACTAACAAACAATTCTTATATGTGTCAAACCTGGATTCTTATACTGTGTAAGTATTCAAGGAGAAGGGGACTTACAACTATGCACATCCACACCAAAGGGGCACGGATGGAAACGTTTCCCTTCATAAGAAGCACACAACTCATATTTTCCGATATCCTTTGCCATAAATGAAGCTGTATAAGATCCATTCTGGTTATCAACAAAATCCCATGTCTGGAAACCGGATTTATTTAATGAGCCAATCTCCAACTTTAGTTTAGCCTGCTGCAAAAGGACAGGGTTATGATGAGAATCCAAAAGCTGAACTACAACATCATTTTTCACGAGGTTCGACACTTTTGGCCAGAATTTCACGAGCCCAGATATGGACATATTGACATCTCCTGCATGAAGTAAATAAGGATGTCGGTAGAATTGTCACTCATATAGTCTGATCATCTTTTGCCAAACAAATGCAAGTGCACTGAGACATTTGAAAACAAACACCAATAACCATGACTACTGTCTAGTGTCTACTGTAAACACATTCAAACATAGATTGGTTTAGCAATTAGCATAGATAAGTTCATAGATTTTCCAAAGAATATTGAACTACAAAAGCCAAATACAGAACTAGCAAAGCCAAAGATTTAATATTGATTAAGCAATATAACAATAAGATTCAAATTGCCAAAAATATTTTTCAAAGCTACGACACATTTCAAACAGAAGGGATGACCTAACACAGGGTTGATTGGAGATGTCATATTCATATACCCGACCCCAGTTAGTGGAATAAGCCGTGGCTTGGTTTGGTTTTAAGACACATTTCAAGAAAGCCACATCATATGAACTCTTTTGTACTTGAAACAAATAAATAATATATGCATTAAAATGTATATAACTAACTACCTGCAGTTACTTCCTTCTTGAAAGCACGACCGCCATTTAACTGAATATTTCCACAAAACACCTGAATTTCATAAAATCCAATCTTCTCAGGTACAAAAGTGATATTGAAGGCACTCAGTTTACCTTCAGATTTCCTTATAGTCTGCAAAACATTAATGGTTACAGCACTATTTCTCAATTGTTTCTTCTGAGTACAACATGTAAATATCTTCTTACCTTATTATTTGAAGAAAATAAACGTGCAGAAGCAAGATCCATATGAATTGCATCATCATTCAGCACTTCTATGGATAAGTTACCTGTCATGAACATTTATGCATATACTAGAGTAAGAATTATTGTCAGTGCAGTACAAAACCATGATAATACTTTCTGTACCTTTGGCACTATCCTTCGGGTGTACAATTGCTGGCAGACGTTGCTGATCAGATTCTAGCATAATCTGTACTCTAATCTTCTCCATCTCAACTGGAGAAGGATACAGGTATGCATCTTTTAAGAAAATGGACAATTGTTCAACTTCCCCAGCAACTGAATTATTGAGACCAGATCCATTAATGATACTCTTCAATCCATCACAGTACCCTATCAAGCATAACACTCAAACATTAGAATGAACGATGTTCAGCAAACCAACTCTATATGGAAAATAAGAAATATAAAGAATCACTTTCGTAGAAAGACATTATTAAGGAACATCATCACGTTTTTACTGCATTTCCTGACCCAAATCAACTAAGTACAAACATGGGAAGATAAATGAGAAACTCAAGTTTCTTTAGTCAAATTCTTGATGTTGATAAACGAAATTAGATTAAGGGTGTGTTTGTTTTTTAGTGGAATTGGAATGAAATTGGAATGAAATTGGAATTGAAACGGATTTGGATGAAACTCTATACAAATTTCTCAAAAATTATATAGAGTTTCTCCAATTCCACACAAAAACAAACACACCCTAAATGATTTAATTCCTCAAAGCAGCTATCTGATGTAGACATGTTAGTATTTCTGATTCATGATGTGGTATCATACAACATACTAACTATCAATCATAGGTTTTTAAAATTGGTCCCCGATCTTCCCTAACGTATAATAGCAATGCAATATCACTATTGATTATTGGTCACCATTCATCTAAATGGTTTAGACAAATATATCATAAGGCGTGCTGAAAAATATATCAAGAAAAATCTCACCTACATAGACAGTGAATTCATATGGAAGGCCAGCAATCATGTTGTCCTGCTCTTTATCAGATATGATGAGCATGAAGTCTCCAGGTTCGTCTAAACGGAAAGAGAACAATTGAACGCCCAGACCAACTTCCTTCAAACGAAGGTCTGAGATAGGCATCGACAAATTTGTTCCCTTCTCAACAATTTTGATATCAAATGCATAGAGTCCAGGGATAGGATTCCCATAATGATCTCTCTGTAGTATATAAGCTTCCATCACAGAAAATAATTGGAAAAATTTTGTTTCGACTTTCCACAGCACGATACAACTAGACACAACCAATGGTCCTGTAAGGAGGCACAAATAGTGAGACGGCCAGGAAAAAACAACTAAATAGCATCCCTAACTCCCTGAATTACTAGCCATGGACTCATGAAGTTTAATTAATAATTCTGAATAAGCACATGCAGATATATTTCTGAAAAGTAGATACAATGTAAATCACCTGGATTCACCTTAAAAGCCAGAGGAGAGCCTATTAAAGTTTGGTTTGCCACTTCTACCGAGAGTACAAGGCTTCCTGCTGTTGTTGGGATAAATTCAACACGAAGATGGTCCTGATGGTTCCATCCTTTGTTACTGACATTAAGAATATTCGCGGCATAACCACTTCGATTAAATGCAGAGAGGCTGAAGTTGGACAAGTTCGATCCGTCAATTGGTGAAGAGATGTTATTTCCAAATGCATCTTGTGGCACAATCATAATTGAAGCAGTATTTCCAGCTTCAAAATTATTGACTCCAGCAATCCAGGATACAATTCCCGCAGCAGGATACATAGGCCCTTCATAAAAGGAATCAAGATCATAATTTAGAAAATCTAATTTCGATTCAAATATACTGCTCTAATTAATCAAGTAAAAATTGAATGTTTCAACTTCATATTATAATTTGACCCAATTGATGACTTTCCAATACAGATAGAACCAATTTCAAAATATGTCCACCCAACCATGAGAAACGTTTCAACTAGTAACAATCTCCATACTCAAAAGAACATTACAAATATAGTTCACCAAAGCATAAGAAGGGTAAAACAACTGCGAAATTCAAACTTTTGACTGTCAAATTACACTTCCCTCGAAAGCTTAATTTATCTAATACTCATACCAATAAATGAAAATTTTCAGTGGTGAAACTAGTACGAGGCATAGCGGATCAGCCACCCTCCCTAATTTTTTGAAAAATAGACATCTACTATTGAAAAATAAAATTTTACTATACATTTTCAAAAATTATATGGTTGATTTGACCCCCTAAATTTTTACAGTTTTCCTTATTTTTCTTGTAACGATTATTTCCTCACCCATGCATAAAATTCATGATTCTGTCACCGAGTGTTCAAAAGCAAGAATAAAGAAAAACCTGGAGAGACATCAAAATGCAACGACGAGTCAAAGACCTTGAAATTATCATCCTCGATGAGCACAACAAACGATCCTGCCATAATAGCAAGAAAAGAAATCCTCCAACTACCAAAATCATTTTGATCAAAATGGGAAGTAATCCAAGAAATGTAAGACCCATTTCCCATCCTCTCATTCACTGTGATGTTTGGACTAAAAGGGTGCTCGTATTTAGCACTTTCATAATTTCCAAGAATCCTAATATTAATATTTGCAACATCTCCAGCAACAAACGTGCCATTGTTGTTTGGCCAACTGAACACAAACTTAGGCAATTCTGGACTTTCTGCAAAGAAAAAGAACAACAAAATCAGAAGTCTAAGTAGAAACTTGAAGAAGTAAAAAACAACGAAATTTCGAAGAAAGGTACCTGATTCTACGATTTTAAGTAAAAATGATGAAAAGATTAAGGTAATAAAAATAAAAATGAGTTGAGATTTGTTTGACAACATTTTAATCTTAATTGTTGTCACCATTCTTGCAAGTCAAGAATATATAAAATGTTCATGGTAGTATTGCACGTAAGTAAATTTGAGAGAATAACTACCAGTTGATTTCTAACGGTAAAGCACCAAGAAAAGAGAGGGAAAAAAGTAGTGAAAGGCACTTATTCCACCCAAATAGGCCCATGAACTCCCACGTTTCCGTTTTAAATCCAGTACGAATAAACCAATTCCGAGCAATGGAAGTAAGTGCTGGGATTGGCGTAAGATGCTCTCCAATTACAACCTCTCCAAAGTTCTATACTATTTTTGTTTTTTTGTCGTTAGCTAATTTTTTATTTAGAAATATTTATATTATAGTAAAAAATTATCTTGTACGTTTAAATATAGTTTTTAAATAAATATCGTTTCACGTTTTGATATCTTTGGTAATTTTTCTTTTAAACTTGTCTAATATGCGAATAATTTGAAGTGACAAATAAAAAAAATAGAGGGAATATAAAACTATATAAATGAAAAATACATTTCATTTCTTTCCATTGATATATTTTATATCAAATATTCCTCATTTTTTATTTGTAAATTAAAACTAAATTTTTTATTTTTAAAATATTTGTTATTAGCATAGAAATTGTCTTACATATTTTGATATAATTTTGACTAATTTTCTCATAAGAGTATCAACCAACCAATATTATAGTTTAAATGATTGTCATTTTACATTTTGATATACTTTTATTTACTTTTTTAGTCACTTGTCGTAATGCCAGTGCTAAAATGACAAATAAAAAAATGGAGGAGTATTTATCTGATACAAGCAAAATATATTTAAGATCGAAGTTTAAAAGAAATACTGTTATAAAAAAGTTAAAAGTGAATGATAAATGCTAGATTACAAAAACATCGCTTACCCGATGAATGGATTTGTGATTGATATTTCAACGGTTCAAGAAATCGAACATGAGACAATTGGAGAGCGACACTATACACGAGAATAATTTTTAGTGAAATGGTACTTAATGAAAGCTTCCTAACTACTACGCTTGCAAATAGGGGGGTAAAATAATTAGATTCGCTTTTTACAGCAGCAATATTTAGGTGTGTATAGCAGCTCGGCAATTGGAGGGATGATAATTGGAGAGGAGCTTAACTCGCTAGGATCGGTACTTAAATTTTGAGGGTTCAATAGGAAAAACGAAAAGTGTGGAGACTTTAATCGTGTCAATGATGTTGGAAATATGAGATGTTAAAATCTCATAAAATATATGCCCGTTGAACAATTAGATTATACAACCGATTAGTACATTTAACAATAATAATAATAATAATAAGTTCATATATATGTTCGATTGTTAAAACTGATTGGCATATTAGATAACTCGATTAAAATTAGAAGAGGGGGGTTATGAGCACTAGAATCTGCTCATAATCTATATATTCATATGATATTCGGTTAACATAGGGTAATATATTGCTAATTTCGATCGAGCCAAGAGGTCACCTGTGATAATGAAATCGAGCTATAATTTAATTATAAACACAGGGTTTAAAATAGCTGTATGAGAATATTGGTAGAAATTAGGTGTTGGAAAAATACTTAAATGTTCAATTGAATTGAATAAGAATAGGGGTTAAAATATTCTTATTGTACTTGTGAGATGCGCTGTTTTTATGGATAAAGTGGAGATATTCACAGAGCGCTTCTTTGGTTCGACTAAAGGAGAAAAAAGAGGGGAGATTTTTGTCTTGAAACTACAATATTTTAGAATGTTCATAAACTTGCAAGGGATATCAAATTACAGAAACGTTCCTTGCCTCAATATAAAGAACTTCATTTGATAAATTCTTTGCTCATTCATTTTTGTTCTTTTGTGAAAAGCAAAAGAGCAAAAACTCTCTCAGCTCTTTTACGGTTAATTAGAGCTAGTACATGGGAAAAAATCTCCTTTGAATTTTCTGTAAGAAATTTTTCTCTAAATTTAATATTTTAAAGAGAGCTACAGTAAAAGGCTCGGAGGGATTCGTTAATGCGATGGTTTTGCCTATTCTTAGAAACAATCTAGGTTGATTATTCGGGAGACTCATATATATATTCCATTTGCAAAATCCTCCGAACAAAGAGTCTGGCGCTTGTATATTATTGTTTTTATATTATTCATAGAATCCACGGTTTCGGTTTTATTTATAATCGTTATTTTTTAATATCGAAACCCAACAAATGCCTTACACTAAAGTCACTTTCGTATTTCGATTCTTTCGAGTCTTAAAAATGGCCCTGTGACTACTTCCGTCAATTTTCTCAGTTAACTTGAAAATTTTGTCAAACAAGGCTTAAAATTTAGAGGGTAATTTAGTCAGCTCGCATTCTATGAACTTTTGGCATAAATAGGTAGGGCCCACACTTTATGTTAATGAAAATGGAAAAGTGGATGGAAGTAATCGATTGGGTCGATTTTGGTACTTGATTGATTGAAATGGGTCAAAAATAATTTTAGGTGATCGAAGTGGCATATAACTTCCAGAGGTATTTTTGCAACATAACATTGACCATATGTTTTAGTAAAAAAAAATATTAGGCTTTCTTTCATTTTGTCCTGAACTATATATCGCTATCTTTTCAAGTACCCCTGTTAATTTTATTTTTTCAGGATTGCCTCCTCAACTATGATTCTTTTCAAATTGTCCCTGCTTTTTAATTTTAGTGTTAAATTGACAAAATTTTCTTTAACATGAGGGTAAATTCGGATATACATGCATATAAGATTTTTGGATACTTTTTAAAAATAACTAAACATACATACTTATTTTAATACTCCCTCCAGCAATAATTAATTGGATTATTTTTCTTTTATGAAAATCTCAAAATTGGTTATTATTTAGTTCAAAAATATGGAGGAAAAAGTTTAGTTTGTGAGTTGAATTTAAAATTCCTAAATCTTTGTGTGCCAAAAAAGAAATATCCCTATAAAAATGGATGGAGGGAGTAATAACCAAACATTAATAAATAAAAAATAGTATATTTATACATATATAAAACAAAAGGTCCTAATTGCGATTCTAAGCATGAGCATTGGAAGCCTAAATGGATCAACTTTTTTCTTCCAATTATACCTGTAATATTGCAAGCATTCCATTCTTTTTGCTTTTTTAATCTATCGACAACCACCATTCACACGCTACAACAAAAACTACTTTCTCCCGATACTTTAGTTAATAAACAATCCTTGAACAAAACTCCTTTCCAATGCTTGATTAATA
The DNA here is from genome assembly GCA_019722365.1 of Lithospermum erythrorhizon. Lineage (NCBI taxonomy): Eukaryota > Viridiplantae > Streptophyta > Magnoliopsida > Boraginales > Boraginaceae > Lithospermum > Lithospermum erythrorhizon. The sequence continues at coordinate 34,107 of JADFUC010000080.1, read as the reverse complement.
AGCAGCGAGCAAAAGCTCACCATCAAAGATTGATAAATAAACAATACTTGATACTCAACAAAGCGAAAGCAAAGCAGCAGCGGCATCAAACACGGCCGATTGATATACAAAACAAAAGCAATGCGGAGATCCAGGCGATTCACGGCATGATACCGGTCAATTCACTTACACTTCCAAATAATCACAGGAGAATCGAGGCGATTCACGGTGTCCTGATAAACAAAAAGGACGGACGGAGCCCCCATTTGATATTTTCATATATGGTAATTTCTCATATTAATACATTATTAAACAAGAAAGAAAAAGAGAGGAAGAGGAGCCGGCATAATAGGTTTATGTTCTTATATTTTCTTTGTTAGGAGGAAGCCCCGGATAGTTTTTTGACAATAATCTAAAACTTGATTTTCTTTGTTCCATATTTCCTAATTTTCATAAATAGCTTCTCTTCTACACTTCTGAGACTTAAATACAAAAAAGAAGGCGTCATCGTATGCTCAAAGTGGCTCGAGACATATTACAAGCGACAATAAAACTTGAAACCAACAATGTCAAAACTCAAATAAAGATATTAGTAAGCAAGACCAATTTGAACTAGCCCATTTGAAAAATTCCAACCCCAAAATTGAAAAATAATTGAATCCCAAAACTGAAACAACAATTAAAACCTAAAATTGAAACAATAATTGAATGTTCAAACCCAAAATAAAACATTAATTAAAAGTTCAAATTCAAAGTGAAACAATCATTGAAAATTCATGAAATTTGAAACCCATTTAAACCAAAACAAAACCCAATTATCACAAAAAAATTCGGAATCGTTTGAACTTGAAAAATTGAAACAAAAAATCAATGAAAAAATCCAAAAAAAATACAATTAACACAAAAGACATTCGGACGATTTGAACTTGAAAAATCAAAAAAAGCTTGCTAACCGAGCAAAAATATAATACAATTATCACAAAAAGATTGATTTCAACTTCGATAAAATCGAAGCAAAAAATCAAAGAAAAACCCCAAAAAAAAACAACAATCGAAGCAAAAAATTATACAATTATCACAAAAAAATTCAAATCGATTTCAACTCCAATCTAATCGAAGCAAAAAATAGAAGAAAAACCCAAAAAAAAATAATAAACGATGAATTATTTGAGAAATTAGATAGGAGAATAAGGAGAAAGTCTTACGTTTGAGAGGAGAGGGAGGCAGAGAGTGAATGAATACCAAACCTAAATGCTTAGGATTGGTTTATATAGTATGTCATTTTTTATCGGGTAACTTTCGGGGTTACCGGTCGGGTCCAAACCGGTTCTCGACTAAAAAATTGTATTCGGATCCGTCCGTTAATATTTCGGGCGGTTAATGGTCCGGTTTTTTCGGACCGGGAGTAGGTCGGATCTCGGATCTCAAACTTTTTGTATGAATTTAAATACTCCCTCCGTCTCAAAAAAAGATTGTCACATTTTGATTTTTTAATAGTTATATTTTGACCGAAAATATTTTTAATAAAAAATACATTTCAAATTCTTTTCATTGATATATTTTTCATCAAATATTATACAACACAAACAAAAATATTATGGTCAAAGTTCAACGATTAAAAAGTCAAAAAGTCAAAATGTGACAATCTTTTATGGACGGATAGAATATTTAAATTCATACAAAAAGTTTTTGGTACTGGTGTATTTTTTTGTAATATCAAAAAAATTATATTATAAAGAAGTGTATTGCAGTTATTCAAAAAAGGAAAGCAAAACCAATAACATCAAAGAATGAATCCGGAATACAGAGTGTGATAGCGGCAACCAACGTTCTCATTGCACAAAATATTAGAAAACTGACACGTCAGTACAATCTACACAAGAAAATGAAATCATGTTGTCACGCACACAAATTCCTCAACAAGCCACGACATATGCAAACACATCAACACGTGAAATCGTGAATGAAGGTAAATCTTAATTTAAAAATGTATCTTTATTTTTAGTAATACACTAACATTTTATTATTACTTAAAAAGCAGAAGAGAATCGTGGTTGGACATGTAGAAGTTCACTCTCACGTATTAGAATTGGGAGAAGGCCTGAATTGCAATCGAACTTTGAGTATGGGAGCTCAAGTAGAAATGGACAGAATAGAATTCTCGGTATGTTTTAAATACTTTTAACTAATTGAAAAACATGTATTCGGTCACGGACAACTATATGTGTCCTTATCAAGAGGTGTGGCTGGACATACGACCAAGATATTGGTGAAGGATGTAAAATTAGAAAAAAACATGAAGTATTTACTAAAAATGTTGTTTACAAATAAGTATTATTATTACCACCTCCACCATAACTATAAGGTTCTTAATGACAAATTAAATTAATTTACAATTATCAAGTTTTTATCAATGCATTGATTGAGGTATGTATTCTAACCGCCATTTTCAATACTTTTTTAGGTTGCATCTTTGTTCCAACTTTGCAATTGATGGATCAAATTGAACAATGGAACGTTTTGAAACAAAATATATCAAAGGCATTGCAAAAAGGTAAAAGCATCGATGAATTGTTGATTGTTTACTATTTTTAAATTCCTTAATAACTTATTTTGTAAAAGTAATAATTGGGTAATATTTTTACTTTCACGAGGATTTTAGAATGCAAGTTATTAGTCGGGTTGGAAATGTTACATGGCAATCAATGAAATTTTTCAAAAATTGTTTCTTCATTTGAAGGAACAAAAAACTGAGTAATTTTCTCTATTCTATTTCAAATAAAAAATACATTATTAATCACTTAAAATGACTAATATCTAGAGGAGCCGTTTATATGATAACCAGTGATAAGAGAATTGAATTGCTTGAAGGATGGGATGGGATCTCATAGAGGCATTCTATCTTGATCATTTATCAATATCAGCAATTATTGTATACCATTATCAATGACCTAATTACTTGATTTTTTAAAATCTATTCAACCAGGAGAGAATGCCAAATGACAGAAAAATGAAGCAGCAACGATCACAAATAAAACATGGAAAGGAATTAGATACGGTAATGAAATTGTTTTAACTTATGGTGAAATATGCATTTCCATAATAACAATAATATATTGAGATGATACATATTGATTTAATTTTGTTTTTACAGTTTTTCAAAATACGTGGACATCGTGAAGTTAAGTAAATACAGATGCGCAGGCGATACAAACATATTCAGTAGACTGATGCAAGAAGAGTGTTGGACTAGGTGATTTTGTACATAAGTAATGGAACTAATAGCCGTGATTTTGTACATAAGTGATGGAACTAATACCTATATTTTAATCAATATGCATATTGTGAGGTCTATTGATATTTTTAGATTTGAATGTTGTATATAAATAATACAATTGTTATTGATGAGTGTGTTTATCAATTTTTAACTTTTCAACTTTTGTTTATTATATATATTTCATAATGAGATCACACATGTCAGTATACAAAGGATTTAATGACCATGGCAATTCACACAAGTTGGACTATGCACCGATAGCTAGTCTTATATAGGGGAAGGGACAATTAAAAGTTATAAGTTGAAGCCTCGTGATCTCAGCCTAAATTTTTGAAGAATAAAGTTAACATATAATTTTTGCCCTCTTGACATATGGTTTTGTAAGCTTACGCATAAAAACTAACTATTATAAATAATTTTTTTTTATCATAACCGGCAATCATTTTTCCTTCAATAAAAAATTCCAAATTCTTAGGTAATGCAGGATAGATTATAATCTAATGTGGGAAAATGTCACATTACTTATTTGATTTTAATCTATCCAGTTATTCTTTTTTTATTTCTTCCCTTATATATATTATATTATTTTAATAATTAATATTATATTGTACAAGAAATTAATATAAAAGTGATTATTCTTGATAGTATCTACCCCATATATAATATGAGAAGGGGTAAATTGCGGTTATCTACCACAACCCGTATATAATATAGGAAGGGTAAATTGTCGATTATAAAATGAATCCCCGTTCTATCATATAGATGAAGCCACGTTCACTTTGAAATCTAACTACTCCAAAGGAAATTGCATTTTAACTACTCCAAATCATTGGATGCTCGACAACGCTCCGGTCTTTGAACTCGCTCGAGCGCGGAGGAGTAGTATGGGAAAGGTAGTGACCAAACCTAAAGCAAACAATGATAATGACGAGTAAATTCTTGAGAAAAATAAAAGCGACACACACAAATTTACTCTGGTTCCCCCTCAATGTGAAAGAATACGTCCACAGTGCTGAGAAATCCACTAAAAACCAAACCGGAAGATTGTTACAATTACTGTCGAAGCTAGAACGCTTTCGATTAGTCTTTGTATAACAGTATTCTCAATAACAAAGCCTCACAATATTATTAATGATGATTCAATAATATTCTCTCTAGAAGTTGTTTAGTATGTTAATTTTGTGATACAAAACATATAGAAAGCATACTCTATATATATAAGAAAACTTCTAACCTAAGCATTTCTAGTAACTTTAGAGTCGACACCGCCTCGAAATTACTGCATTTTTCGCTATCATAAATGACACCATGTCGTGACCTATACTCACGATGGAGGTCCACAACGACATCACTCTAGAACACCATCGGCTTCATCGTGACCCTCAGCCATTTGACCGCCCCTTCGCGATGGAGAATTACATGACTGATGAAAAAGAGAAAGAAAAAAAAATTCTTCAATCATTCAACAATCTCCCCTTGAAGACATTTTCATATCACAGATCTTCAAACATATTACTGCGGCGGCCCCTTCAGTTTTATTCGCTCACGAGGAGTTAGCGAAGTTGAACACAACTTGATTTTCTCTTATTCGCGCGCCATTAATATATAGTGGATTTTGATCCCGAGAATGTACCGAACTTGAACTCCATTCTCAATCTGAGACCGTATAAAATGGTACCTCGGTCCTATATGCTTGGTTCTAGCATCACGGGATTTTTGCGGATAAATAACTCGACTATCACGGTACAATGTATTACTACCGTACTCAAGATTGACTCTTTTTCATAAAAGTTTGCAACCATGTCATCTCATAGCGGCTTGACCACTTAGCAACATACTCAGCTTCACAACTTGACAATGCTACTATAGGTTCTGCCCAAACTTAGATCCCCTTTAATAGCGATACTCCCAACGTGAACACATATCCTTTCAGTAGATTTTCTACTATCAGCATCACTTGTAATTGTTAGCATCTACATATCCTACTCAACCCCATGCTCAGTTTCGGAAACACAAAGCACTTCGTGCCTTTACCCGTTCGGGTATCTTAAAATCCTTTCTGAACACCACGATGTTCTCTACTACTGGGTTAGACATATATCTACTAACAACTCCCACTGCATGTGCAATATATGTCAATTAGTCGCACATTGCACATACATAAGGCCCTCTGCTGACGTAAGACACCTTATCCATATATGCTAAATCATCCTCAGTCTCAGTGATTGTTCTACAGATAATTGAAAATGAAAGCATTATCGGGTACTTACGGTTTTGCATCAACGTGTTGAACGACGTCGCCTTAGCGAGGTATTCTTCTGTGTCAATCTCGAGAGAATCGATCTCGATTGTCTCATCCCGAATTTTCTTTAAATGCGCCTAGATTAACCATTTGCAAATTCACTTGATAACTCTTTCTTGACATATTTATCTTATGCAAATCGGCTCCCTTTCATCAACATATCTTCCACGTAAAGGTAGAATAACATAGTCTTTTTTAACCTCCTCATGTAACGGCGGTGATGGTCTCGCGCATCTCACAAACCGGCTTCTTAATAAAATTATCAAAGGTTATGTTCAGCTGCCTTGGAGCTTGTTTGAAACCATCTGAAACTCTTCCGAATTTTGCGAGACCAAATATTCTTTCTCTTTAACCTCAAAACCTTGAGGATTTGCTTCATGGGCCACCATCCAGTCACCATGTAAATGCGGTTTTACATCCATACATTGAAAGGTGCATATTATCACTTTTACACGCGATCGAAGCAGTTACGGTGTCGCTAGCTTGACTACGGTGAGAATATTTAGAGTGTAATTACCTTCCTTCTGTTGAAATCCTTTGACAACCAATCGAGCCTTGTACCGTTTACTACCATCCTGTTCTTCCTTGATTCGATAGACCAATTTGTTACTTACCCAATATTTATTCTTTTAAGCTATTGGCGAGTTTGACTCACCTGTCATATTTGTAAGTAATGACTCCATCTCCTCTTTTAAATTTGCTAACTCCCACTTAATGCATCATCATTATGCTTGCTTCATCATAACTAACAGGCTCGCCTTTGTCAGTTAACAATAAGAAGTTAGCAGATGGAGAATACCTTTGAGTTGGTCTGCTTGCTCTTTCTGATCTTCTGGGACCTGGTGTTTCTGTCTCTTGTATAGTATCAGAAGTGTTTTCCTCATCCTCAGCTACCTCTTCTTTATCAGTGCCAGCCTCCTCCAGAGGTGGCATGTCAGCAAAAGGATCTTCAGGTTTACTTTCTGGAGTAGGGGCATGATCTAAGTTATGCCATTTGGAAGAAGCTTGATGCATTTTTTCCTCGGAGTTGCGGTGATTTTTCTCCCTTCTTTCTCCTCGACACATTAAATCTATCTTTATAACACCTCTTCATTAAAATATGCATCCTTACTACGTACTTGATCTTCCGGTTCTTTAAATCATAGAACCGATATCCCAGCCTCTTAAGCATCGCCGTAGCAATAAAATAACAAATACTAGATTTTGCATCGAAACTGCTTAACATTTGCGTACTACGTGAGCATCGCTAAACAACCAAATACTCTCCAAGAAAGATCGTTTACCTTCTTGAACTCCAAACTTCTTAGAATTTTTTAAACTCTAGAGAGGAGGGTCTCTATTGAAGGCTGCATTATTGATTAAATCGGCCAGGCGTCGAGGTAATCAGTGTAACCTCGTACTCGGCTTGAGTTCATTTAGCGTTCTATTCATCCCCTCAACTACTCGTTACATTTGGTGTTCGAGAATAGTCTTACGCATTGATCACGTTCTCATCACGAGTATTTTTGAAATCACTATCAGTATATTCACCGTTATCGTCTCGAACAACGGCTTTATTGATCTAGTTCTCGACCATAGATTTCTAGTTCTTGAAACTCACAAGCTTTGAATTTGTGTTTCATGAAATAAACCCAACCGCTTCCTAGTTGCATCATCAATGAAGGTTACATGATATAGTGAACCTCCCACAGAACCAACTTGATTTTGAGTCAACATACATCGTGTGAACTAACTCTACAGCCTCTGGAGGCTTGAAGCAGGCCCGATTTTAACAAAGCGAGCCTTCTTTTGCTTTCCTAGCACCAGCTCTCACAAATATGATCCATGAGACTTTAATTCGAATTATTAGATTGTTTGAGACAGCAATTTCATCACTTTCTCACTCGTATGACCCGAGGCGATTGTGCCACGGCTTAAATGCTTCTCAGTCTCAGCAATGACTGTATTCACGTTTCGAGAACCTCCGATGGAGTACAAAAGTACCCATCTTCCTTCCCCGAGCCACGGTCGTTGCTCCGCGTGCTACTTTCGGTTTATCACGAATGTTGTTAGATGGCCATCTCCATCGGTGACTAGAGTAAGCTTTCCTGACTTTTTGGTACATATCTACGCCTTTGTCGAATTTCCAAATAGAACCATTTGGCGGCTTCGGTTACATCTCGTACCTGATATTTGTGGTTCATAAATAAACCAGATGAACCGTCCATAATCTCCCGTATATAATTAGCCATTATATCCGGTAGGTGTAGTATGAAGCGATGCAGTCCGGGATCCAGAATTAGCGAAACGATCAGCCAGCGAAAGTAGTGGATACTGCGTGGTAAATCAACAACATTGACGTCATTTATGTTGTTGTCCCGACCTCCAGAAGCTTTGCAGTGCTTCCTCATGTGACCTGTCTTGCCACACCCCGGCCACTCGAGAATCGTCCTCCAAATTCCGACTTACTCACCTGCGACTTTGACCTCGTTTATTACGCTATTTTTCCTATCCCGGATTCACCTCTTTCTATATTCAATCACCGAGCCTTTTTTTTCTCCCATATAGGTTTTACGCACTTCCTCGAGATAAGCAGTTCTGCACTACCTGTAAGCTCCAACTATCATTATCTATAGAGTTACTAGCTGTAGCCTTTTCATTGGCTCCCCGACTATTTGGCAAAGATCTGAAGTAATATCCCAATGCTTGTAACTCATCATCGAAATTCACAGCTTGATAGATAGTGGTTTATTAAACTATTGAAGTCATTAAGATTGCCTAGTTATAGGGAGTATTCGACATCCTCAAGTGAAACAACTCACTTCGTGCTTCGTACCTTGTTGTTAGTTGATGGCTTACCATCTGGTCAAATCAGCGCCTTATTCGAGACCTTTGTTGTAGTCTCCTTGGCAGCATTAGCAACTACATTTACGGACAAACATGGTGCAGTCACACCTAAGACACATGCGTCTAGCTTTCTTTCCATTCTTTCTCATCCAAATGCTTCTCCGGCTTATCGCTTTATGGCTTGTTCGACTTTTTACGTCTGGATAATCCTCCATATTCGTCTTCAATGCGAAATCTAGCCGTCAAGCTTCTCACAACATGTGTCATCACTGGGTGGATTCTTCGACGTTAAATCACCGATTTCAATGTCCAGTACTGGCTCGTGCGATTGTTGTGATTATAGGCTGTCTGTCCTTGAAACTGGCAAACAATGATAACGGCAGTAAATTGCAAAATAAGCGACCCACAAATTTATCTGAGGTTCCCCTCAATGTGAAAGGTAAATTCTTTCTTCTTGAGAAATCACTAAAAAGCCAAACGGAGAATTGTACAATTACCTATCAAGCTAAACACTCAATTGAGTAATACTTTATAACTTAGTATTCTCAATAACAAACCTAAAATATTATTAAGTGATGATTCAATAATATTCTCTCTAGAAGTTGTTTTAGTATGTTAATTTTTGTGATCTAAACGTATAGAAAATCATACATATATATAAAGCTTTAACAACGACTCCAAAATAGGTAACTTTAGAGTCCAAAACCGCCTCAGAGTGCGCATTTTTTCGCTATCGCCGTGACACGCCATCGTGACCTATACTCACGTGGAGGTCGCTGATATCACTCTAGAGCATCGAACTTCATGTTTGACCCTCCATCGTGACCGCCACTCACGATGGAGAGTCCACGATGAAAGAGAAGAAAAAAAATCTTCAATCATTGTAGTAGCCTTGGATTTTTGAAAAAAAAATTATTATTATATATATATATTTTAATTATACTTTTAATATAATACTCTCTCTTTGTTTTTTTACTTGTCATCTAGTAAAAAAATTATTTAGAATCTTGGTTACTTTGAAATTCTAATGTAACATTTGATTGATTTTTTTCTTTAAGCATCTATTTAATGTATATCTAATAAAAATTTCTAATACAAATACATTCATTAAATTGTTGTTTAATTTTAATAATTAGGGATATATATGTAAATGTCATTCATTCTTAAGCGATTCTTAATTGGCTGAAAATAATTTAGAGGATGATAACTAAAAAATTCCAAAGGTATAAATTATATTTATGGAAGATTAATTTGTGGCTTCTAATCTGAGATATGAACTCTTGTGAATGAGTAGAGCTTTTTAAGTTTCTTACAACTGAATCGAAGTCTTCTTAGCCGATAGAATATAGTTCATGATTCATTTCGTGATAAGCGTAGACGTAAAGTGTGTTTCTAATTTAATCAATAAAAATTTCTATATTTTTTACTTGGCCCCATATTTTCAAATCGACTCGCTCATGTCAATTCAGCTTTCTATATTTGGTCATTGAATTCTCTAATCTCTATCAGAAAATAAACAGAACCTCAAGAAAATAGCATTTCGTTTCGATTTCATCAAAACTCAATTTCTGAAACATCAAACATATTCAACTTCATTTAGTCAAAATCTGCTAAAGTAAATAAAAAATAATAATTTTAAGAAGACAAATGGATGACCAGTGGTACATAAAGTGTTGCAAGAAGGTTGGCGGGATTATTTTCATCACTAACCTTTTACTTCATCGCTTCTTCATCTTCAATTCTCTAATCTCTCCATGTTCATCTGGTATGGTTTCTATTAATTATATCTTTTTTTGTTTGTTTCGTTTTCAGGTCTACAATTTTAAGACTTGAAATATTTGTACAATTTAATAACTGAATTTTTATTTTAATGTACTATAATTACATGAAACTTTACCTTGATTGTTTTACTATTTTTAATGTACTATGTAGTGCATGAAACTTTACCTTGATTGTTTCCAATAGAATGCTTGAGGACTTATCTCTCCTGTGTGTACTTATATATCAATTGTCTTCTCTACTACTTGGGGGTTCCTTGGGAGAATGCACTACTGTTACTCCGAGTGCCTGTTTTTGGTTCCTATTTTTTGTTAAGCACTATTGAATTATATATGATGTACTCCGTATATATTAATAGTATTATATATAGTAACTTTGATGTACACAATAATGGAAGCTCATAATTGGTTATATTTAACTAATTTAAGATTTTTATGTTTTTTATCATCATAGATCTACAATAATAATTAAGCGAAGCGGAAAATGTATCATTGATCAACGCAAAATGAGAGGAGATAACAAGATCATTCTGCAAGATATTACCAAACATCACCCAACAACGACAGCAGGTAATAATATTTTTGCTGGCTAATTTTGTATGGACTTTCCTTACTTTGTTTGGAATATTGTTTGGCTATGTTTTAATATTTAGAACAAAGAAGACGGAAACCAACGAACGAATTGCACAACAGGCAAAGAAGGCTTAAACAAAATAACAGCCAAGTTGAAATACATAATGAATAAGTCAAATCGAGGCTTGAACATGCACCCCAAATTCAGTCAACCAACAAATTTCACACACAAATTTCACCACAAACCATTGAATAGTGGAATACTGCGACAACCAACAAATGATGGTAATTCGAAATGCTTACAAGTTTTAAATTCTCAAAAATTATTACTTGTTATAAAACTTTTTTCATAAAACAGGTGCAAATGGAGGAGGTTGGCCTGGAAATTCAAGAGTTAGTCGTGTGAGGATTGAAGAAATGCCTCCTTTACGAACAAATTTTGAATACGGAAGTTCGAGTAGGAGAACGGATAATACAACACCTGATATGAAAATTAAGTTCAAAATAAACATCTAAATATTCCAAGTACTTTTGAAAGTACAACTTCTAGCCTAAATTGTGATTTCTTATATCATATAAGCAGGTGATGATTACTTGGAAATTGATGCATTAATTGAAGAACAATCATGTAATAATGCGAATGCAGGTTAGGTTTGGCCAAATTTAATTATATATTTTGTCATCTTTATTTTAATTCATCAAAGTAATAATAAGAATTAAAAAACTAAAATAAATAATAATAAATTCAATAATATATTTGTATACATATTATTTTATCCAATGTAGTTACAGGTGGTGAACAACAATTATCAAGAAGGTCCAGAGAGTATATATTACCAATTACCTCCTCATAGGACATGTCCACATTATGCAGCAAAATTGTTTCATAGAGAAACTTCACAAATTTGTTTTCTTGGTGGAAAAGTTGTATTACCAAGACACACAAGTCTGCCTGAGCTAGTAGAACTATATTTTGTACAAACAGTGGGGGAAGACATTTCAGACAATACATCCGAGTAGACAACAATGTTTTTGAATTTACTTTCATGGGTGTACACAACGATGAAACTTTAGTTGGTGGTGGTGAAGGGTATCTACCCCGCATATATATAATTAGGGGAAGAGGGAATTAGAAGTTACAAAATAAAGCCCCATGATCTTGAACCCTCCTTAATTTTAAGAGAAGTTTATAATAACTATTACTCCAAATTCACTTAGCGTCGTAAATGGTTAAAAATTTGTATTGATTATTAAAAGCTTAAGTAAATAGATTTTATAACATAATTATTTGTTTTTACATTTAGTTTCCATCCAATTAGTTTTATTAAAATCTATTTTTTGATCATATACAATAACATTTATTTTGATTTACTCTTTGTGTATACAATTCTTAATTTGAATACATATCTTTAAATATGAAAAAGTTATTATAAAAATGATAATAAGGTTCGTCGCAGGTTGGGTAAATGCTGACGTTTAGTATACATTTAGAGCTCAAGAGCAATATATAATAGGATAGAAAGTTTAATCCCAACTACAGATCAAAGATCAAGATATGCATTTCTATATTTTCGATCATGATGTGATATGCACAGGAACTTGGTAGAAAAGATAAAAGACATACTTCAAGTGTATAATCCTTTTGTTCAGAACCCAAGACAGCTTCAGGCAACGTGATAATTTTTCCAACTTGTAGGTTGGTCATTAAGCAACAAGCCCCAAATAAACACCAATATAGCCTTCATACAATAAATCCATTACCAGTCATTGTGGATGGAGATGTTAAGAATACAGTATGAATTCGTTGTGATAAGCAGTCAATTCATACATCCGAATCCTCAAATGATGTATAATCTAAACACAAAAAAAACATGTATGAATACCAAGAATTAACTTTACATTCTTGACGGAGACGAATGACACAAAATCATAAAGCAACCCCATGTGAAAGCCCTTGATATCCTTTAAAAGCTTATTCAGCCAAATGATGTCATAGATTGCTTGAGGCAGGAAATCTTGAGCTTTGCTAGAGTTTGAAGATGAATAAAATTGGAAGAGAAAAACTCTTCCAATTCTTAGGGAGGGGGTGGCTATGGAGAGAAATGGAGACAAGAGGTTTTTCATGAAATGAAAAACCTTGTCTCTTTCTTTAAATACTTAAGCGTAATTACGTAGTTAAGCAGCTGGATTCGGGAAATCGGGTTTAAGCTGGATTAACTAGTGGCCAGATTATGAGCAATCAAATAATGAGTCACTAGTGAGTTGTAGTATTTTAATTAACTTAACAAGTCAATTAAAATACTAACGAGTCTCTATCGAATGACTTATCAAGTTATTCATCAATTTCAATTGTTTAATTGATTAAACTTGCAAGTTTAACCAACTAATGTTTATCAATATATATTTGACAAATATATAAATATTGAGAATCGTCTCTCAATATCTGAAATCTCGTTAATTTCGTTGTAAAATATTATTCGAATATCATTGTATATTATTAATGACTTTTTTCTAGGCTCGGATAATAGTAAGTTGTATAATAATAATAGTGGCCAATTACTATTATTATAGCGATTAATAAGTAAGATATAGCAATCATTTCATATGCATTAAATTAGTATTGAATACAGCTAGTAATATACAATTACTAAAGGTGAACACTAAGTTCTAATAATCTCATTTAACCACTCTGGTAAAATGAATTGTCTGTGATTGTCATGATAGGCGTAACAAAGGAAATCGATATTCATTGATTTCCAACATTGCCAATGTAGTCTCAGAAGCATGTTGGTTATGAAAATTATTATTGGAACTTCACCATCCCCTGACTAAAGCTACTATTGTATCTGTGTGATATTAGTGCGTCTAACTATCTAGAATCGGTACCAACTTCTTTTACTCGGTATGAGCCCGAATAAGCATTTTTGAAGTCCATAAACCAATGGGTACCGGTATTATTGAGAGGCTTTGAGATCTTGTATATCAGGGCAGGATAAATCTCTCCCAATATATCAACATCTATCGTTATACTCGGCTGTATTGCGACATATGCGTTATAATCCCATTTTAAAGGCGGAGCGTTTAGTCATAGTCAAAAATACAGAGCTTATATAACACAGATAGTTATATATACGTATTTATAAGGGTATCGAACCTAAGAGTTCTAAGCAAATATCATAGGACACGAGATATACATATCTTACATGAATTCGTTTCGGTCATATTAGCTCTCGGTCATGGGACCGGCCAATGTTATTGATACAGTCTGCGGAGCTAACGTGATCAATTTTGATCGTGAGAAGCTGGGTGAGTCACTTCGCATAATTACGTCTTGCGGTATGAGTAATGCCGTCAGATAAATATCAATCTTGCTCATGGCAGCTCCGGGTAGGTATTATAATCTCCCAGCCAATGCTGGCGTCGCCGATGGCGCGTCGTATCGGGGCCGTACCATCACATTGTGAGGCGCGATGGTAGCGTCGTATCGGGCAAATGCAAATGCATGTGAAGTTGTAGGTGACTCCTACGGAGTCAAGAGGTAGCTCCTGCCCTCGATGGAGCACTTTTCAAATGCTTGGGATCATTTGGCACATTGTTCCTGGCATCGCTTCCATGCTAGCTGCCAAGACCTCAGCATGAAGTTCAACTATTTCAGGGCTTCCAGAAGATCCAGCAGCTCTCTCGGTGCTCTTCCAAATCCTATGCTTCCCAGTCGCCTCAGAGAAAGAACTCAAAAATCAGGGTGATGATGGCAGGAGCATGCAAGGGGCCAGGGGCAATTCCATCCACAATCACATCTACTTCCATTGGAGTATTTGATTAGAAAGTAGATTATGATTTAACTTAGGAAATTGATTTTGATTTAAAATAAACCACCCTTGATTATGAAATCAAAATCAATACATACACAAGTTTCTCAAAATCAATTTCCTAATTAAATATAAATCAAATGAATTTGTTTATTTGAAATCAAATTTGGCCAAATCCACCAGTGATCATAGGGATACAATGAACAACAATCACATAATTGATTTCGGCTAATTCACACTCATATTTGGTGGTAGAAGCAGCAGGGTTGTATTGAATTGAGAGTGGGGTTTGAATCATTCTTCAATTTTGTTGTTAGTGTTAGAGGTGTTTCTTAAATTCAATAACAACTTAAAATTAATTAATTCATCATTTTTATTAAATTTTATTTGTTAATTAATTATTTTAAGGATCGAATAAAAAATAAGATTTTATAAAAAAATTTAAGAGATTTTTAAATTTTCCTCTTAACCAAGTTTTATCAATTAATCAAATAAGTGATAAATTTTAAATTTGCGTAATTCTCTCGCGTGTCACTTATAACTCCAAAATTATACATTTTTTATTTTAATGAATTTAAAGTTATGATTATTATAGTTACTTTTAATTCTTGTTTATTAACTTTCAATTAATTATTATTATTATTATTATTATTATTATTATTATTATGATTATGATTATTTTGATTCTTGCTTATTACTCCATCATATTTATTTTAATTGATGTTTTGCAAATTAAATTATTAAGCCTTTGACCACAAACTATTTTTATTTACTGAAAAATAAAGTTTGATATCATTAGATTAAGTTTTTGAAAATGTTTTCATAGTATTATTTTCTTGTCATTTTTCTTAATGTATATAAAGTTATTTTTATTTATAAGTTATGTCTTAGAAAATGAAAGTCGATTAAAATGAATTGGAAGTAATGTATCTATAACTAATTTATATTTATAGTATCAATCTATTTATTCTATTTATATTTTTACAAATTAATTAATAATAATATTTATTATTTATTTATTTATTATAGTATTATTGGTTTTTTTATATATGATGTATATATATAAATAAAATAAGGTAGGGGCAAAATTATTAATACACCTCAATTTAATTTTTTTTAACTTGACATTATCGAAGCAAACATATATTAAATATTGATTGATTATAATTGATTTCGATATTCGGTCGTTTCATAATCGGTTGATTTCAATATTCAAAATTAACAAAATCAAATTTTAGATTTCAATATTCAAAATTAACAAACAAGCCGCTAGTGGCGTTTGTTCTTTGATTGTTTGTCTGTGGGATAGTGGTTAGTGGAGGTGTGGGATGGTGGTTAGTGGAGGTGTTGAGGTCCGGTGGTGCAAGCCGATGTGGGTATTTTTTTCTCCTCATTTTATCACAAAAGTTTACTAAAACAATAAATTCACCCAACACTCTTTTTTCATCCATGTCAATGGCTATTAATTTAGGGATCAAATTTGCAATTTGGTACCCAATTATAAGGACCAATGACCATTTACACACTGATGCCATTTATGGAAACCAAATTGCAAATGAATCCCTTAATGCCTTAATGGAACTATTTCAACAATTAACTCAAAAATGCAAAGACAAGCAAGTTTCCAAACACAACGTTATATAATTGACCACATCATATGGCGATTTTAGCTCAAGCAACATCGAAGAGTCATCACACAACTCTCTATAGAGCAATCTTTCTAATACTCCGTATTAAGTTTTAGATGAAACTGTTCTACAACCATGATGAAAGCAAGGCTTAAGTAAATCTCGAAGCCAAGTTTGGGATCTCATCCAGCCTTAGAAAAGGGTATACAATTAATTTGGATGGAGGATCAAGGTGACAGAATTCTACTGTTTTAAGCGGGGAATAGGAGAATCACTCAGACGTGATTACATGAGTTTAATTGCGCCAACTGTTTTGCTTTTTCGCTTCAAAGGAGGCCCCATCATTGAGCATGTCCTGTGCATCAGCTTCCATTCCAAGCTTGGAGAGGGCAAGAGCTTGCATGTAGAATGCAGTAGGCCACTCTTGCATGCAGACTTGTGCCTGCATAGCATCACGCAAGGCGAGTTCTGGTTGCCCAACCATTAGGTACGATAGAGCACGCCTCACGAATACAGTGCCAGAAGGAACAGACATCATGGAGACCAACTACAAGAGAATAAAATTTAGCATCTAATAAGGTTACAAAAGGATTGGAAAAAACAAAAGTGAATGACAACACACAGATCACTCCTAAGCTAACACACACTAAACATTTCTAACTCTTTTTTTTCGAAACTAGTAACTACTCCGTATTAAGCAACTTCAAATAATTAGGAAGAGAATGAAACACAATTGCACAAGAAAACCAGCGAATAATATTGTAAATGTTTACAACCCCAAAATAAGAGATATAGGTGTGGATTTTGTAAATCCACTTGAGAAATCAACTAGTTACATTTGAAAAAGTACAGATTCCTTCCAGGATTTCTCTGGACCGGTAAAGGTGAAATATTACAAAATCATAGGATGGCCACGTCAACTGTATGTCAAACTATTTCAGATTTCTGGAAATAAATTCTTATTAAACTCCGTTACCAAACAACAATATCAGTACACTTAAAATCCTTTAGTTTCCATTATCAAAATCTGGGAATATACTTCATTCTACCTTTACATGGGGAGTTGAAACAAAACCGAAAAGCAAATGGGTGTGATGTAATGAATCTCGCCCAGATATGATGGATGATTAAACAAATATCATTTCATTGAAAGTGATATTTAAACATGATTTAAAAAATATTGGCTGCAGAAGGAAATTAAATGAAAACCTTGTATTTAGAAGGAAAACAAATGGATTAAATGATTAAACCTTTGAGTAATACTCAATTGCATTCTTGAATTCTTTGTCTCTGAATGCAGTATCTCCAAACTTCTTCGTATTCAACATATCTTGTACTTGTTGAGTCCATTCTTGGAAAGAAAGCTATACCAAATTCGACATCGCCATGTGAGAAAACAATTATGTGAGATTTCAGATTCTTGGTAGGCAGTAACTCAAAGAAATTAAATATTTAAACTATGGGGTATATTGCATCAGACTACTGGGTTAACAGAAGTAGATCTGTAAAGCTAATGAAGATGCAAAATGTTATACGGATAGTGAAATTAAAACCTAAATCTGAACATATGTTAGATTTTTGTTCTTATGGAAAGCCAGATTTGCATGCGATTAGACAATTTGTTCAATTATAGTGAGAAATAGATAAAGTGATAAACTGCCATCTGACCTCGTTCTCCGCTCCATCTTCATCTTTATAACCTGTTTTAAGTAAGATATCATGCACAGCTGTAAGATCCATCCTTGCACAAGCCTTGCCGAGAGGAGAAAGTGCGGTGGGGATCACCACAGCAGGGGTTTTTGTCAGGCCCATTAAAGAAAGGGATGGGATCTAAAAAGCACCATTAGAGGAAGTAATTTTTAATTTCCAATAGATCAGTTTAACATTGGGATTTGGGAAGATTGAACATAGAAATAATTGAGCATTACCTCCTTTTTCTTTTGAAGAGGTTCTACCGCTGTAATAAGGAACTTCACATCAGGTCGATCTCTAGCCTCGTACTCTAAGCATTTTGAAGCTACCTCAACCAATGCAGTAGCATCTTCATTAGCATACTGGCCTTCCAATGATGAGTCCATCAACACCAACAAGTTTTTGCCTCTTATCAAATCTAATGCCTGACACACAAGATAAGACATGTACTTGAAAACAAGGTCAGGGGCTTTCAACAACTCCCAAGAGGAAGTATATACAGCCAAACTCAACTCAACTCAACATGACCCACCCAATTCTTAAGAGTCAAACTCAACTCAACATGCCCCAATCCTTCTTAAGAGGAAGTATATACAGCCAATTGAAAAAATTAAATTCTGAACCTCAAGTAATACTAGAGAACAAATTTTGGATATAGCTATTTTGGATAAATTGGATTTTGATGCAACCACTGGGGTGCTTGTTGATTTCTTAATTTCAGTAGAGTTCTCACAGATTTTCCAAATGCCATCTCATATGAGATGAGTAGTGAGAATATATAAGTATTAGCCAAATATAAATTCAACAGATACGGTACGCCAGGAACCCAACATAAAATCAAGTGTTAACTAACATTAGTAGTCTGTCGTGTGAAATATAAAGCAATGGTACATGCAGGATAAATAGGTTCTGACTTGACTGGTGTTCCATATGAGAGACATGGATCATCATACTGATTCCAGTGTAAAACAGGACAGTCTATCATCATTGGAGGGATTAAATTATTCGTCAAAGCTAGAGAAGAGGATATGCAAATGCACTTCATATGGTACATGCCATTGCAGATTTGGCATGTATACCTAAAGCATGGTACGTTTAAGAATACGGATTTGAAAGATTCACTTAAAGAATCATCTTCAGTGGAAACGTATTCTAATTAATGTAACTTTAATAAAGTATAATCGATAAATCAATTGATCATGGTATACATTGGAATGATCAAGGATAACCATCATTTGTTAATAATTGTAATGAATTATAAACCCATGTAGGAATTTACAAAATATGCAGGCTATAAATGCATTGACAAGTAAAAGTAATAGACTGGATCAGATTATGAAGTACATGGCTTGGTGGTATATGTTTCCCGCTCAAGAGGTCCAGAAGAATGGTTCCAAAACTGTAGATTACACTCTCTGGGATTACCCTTCCTGAAAACATCGAAAATTATAATAGACTCAGATTCTAAAAAACACATGTACTATAAAGAAAGAAGTGGATGAAGGAAAATTCTATGAACTGCTAGAATTAACTGCAGTGGGTTTGAAATAATCTTTACATAAATCATCATTAATGTACAAACATGTCCACCTGAGAATACAATATATAAGTGTCAAACAGCTACAACGTGTTTAGGCCACAAATAGTCATTTTGCAGCTATGCCAAATAAATGGACCACTGCTGGCAACGTATATTCAAGTGTTGGGACCTTTGTATGCATCTTTTAGTTTTGTGGCTCAGTAGCCTAGCCACTTGAATAAACAATTTTATGATTATGCAAACAGAAAGTATTCTGGACACTGACAAGGTCATCTAGTTTAAGTTTAATGTTGGTTAATGGTTATGTCTTACAGTCTTTAATGCTTGGGGAAGAGGATGACAGCAAAAAAGGAGAAAAACAGTCTCCTCAAACTAATTCCAGAATAAAACTTAAGGTAAAGCCGAGTAATTGAAACAAAATCATAAGTTAAATCATCTATTTTATAGTTGAGAACATATTGTTGATCTTAGAAGAACCAAAAACCTTATCGTTTCTTCAAATTGCAATTGGTATACACCACATCAAATGAATAGATGTGCCAATAGCTTCAATGCTAATGGTAAACCCATAGACTCAGACAACTAATAAACATATTACAAAAAAGACATACATTTTACTTATAATCAAAATTCTGGGCTCTCAATTTAATATACATTAGTTATTAAATCTAAACTCATAATCGAACAAACAGACAAACTCATCAACCAAATTCAGTTACCTGTTCGCAAAAACTCGGGAGGAGTGTATGCAAGGTTGGTGCTATAACTCTTCCCATCTCTACTGTTTTTCATAAGACCGAAACTAGATAAACGTGGATCACCATCCTAGAATAATAGTAACCAAAATTTAGCAAAAAAGAAACTAGAGGTATAAAATCAATATCCATAGTAATAATTAATAACAAAACTAAAAAGATCATCTGGTTTAGAAGGAACTTTCATGTGCTTTCAAAGAAGCGTAAATTGGAAAAGCCTAAGAAGTAAATCTGACAGAACAATCTGCTGGGGATTTCAGAGTAGTAAAAAACATAGATTGTCTGTAAATTTCCTTAAGAGTACCTCATCAAAAATAACTCTGTAAGCATTTAAGTCATGATATATTTTCTTGTTATCGGTGCTGCAGCGGTCAAGAGCCTGGGCAATATGAAAGGCAACTCTAACGCGCATTTCCCAAGGAAGAGGTTGTTTATCCCCTGATCCAAATGGTGAAAGTCAGCAACACAAATGCATAGTAATTAGAAAGTGTAATCTTCAAGACCGACAGTAGATAAAGTGAAGAGTTTAACAACTATCATCTGTGATAAGTTAAGCTAGTATACATTGTGTTTATATGAGCAACAAAATCAGCTCCTGACTACAAGTAATACAACAGATCATTAGTGTTTCTATATTATTCATTTTTTCCTTCTCTTCAGGTTTCCTTCTTCATTTATTTCAGTTAGGAGGAGCTCGAGGTATGTATTCGTGAGAGTCTGAGTGTGCACAGTTGTTATCAACCTGAATAGAATAAAGAATTACAATACTAGGCTCGGTCAGGTTGTTCAGAAGTTGAGTTGAGCTCGGCTGAATAACTTATCGAGCTCTAATAAAAGCCAAAACCAGCTGCATAATGAGTCATGTCGGGTATTTATCAATCAAATACCAAATAATTACTTAAAAAGGTAAGAAATTATACAAGAATCCAGCTCAGTAACTCTCGAGTTAAGGACTTTATCGAGAGGAGCAAACTCAAAGTTATACATTTACTTGTCCGGCTGGAACAATGTCTGAGTGAATGAGTGTGTACATTGCTTTGCAGTTAAACAGTGGCATGGTCATCAACAAGAGAACACATGTCCATCAACTATAAGTTAAACCCTATGATTTTAAGTAGTTACAATGAATAAATGAAAGTAATGTCAATGATATATTCGACAAGTTCATGGAGAGGTTAGTATAGCTCAATAAAGACAAATCAGAAGCCATACAGTGAAACAGATGTTTAGAAAGTGTGTCATTGGACATATACTCTGCCACCAATAGTCTCTCATCTCCCTCAGCACAACACCCAATTAAATTTACCAATCGTTTATGACGAAGCTTGCCAACACCAGCAGCTTCTGCCTACAAATGATTTCAGTATCATAACAACAAAACATAGTTGCATCGACAATTTCCACAAGACCAAGAAAACCACTTACCACAAACTGTTGCGGATCAGGCCATGACTGCTTCGAGAACCGTTTGATTGCCACTAGTCGGTTGCTTTTAAGTTTACCTTTGTAAACAACATTTGGGGCCCTTTCTCCACTCTCAGAAACAATGAATTCACTATTGAACCCGTTAGTTGCAGCTCTCAACTCGAGAAGACTATATTCTTTGAATGCAGGAACCTGATCTTGGTCTACTTGCTCTCCATTTGCTTCATGTAATAAATCATAAGGTTGAAAAATAATACAGAACAAATTACAAAGAAGCATCTGCTCAATAATTTTTTCGGGCTACAAGCATCACTTAATTTTAAATAGGAAAAGAGCTCTAACAAAGTCCCCCATGGGTTGGGCAAGCTCACGGTTATAATATTTTACAAAATAATAGACTTTTAAAACAATTAAAAACAACTTTATACAATAAAAAAGCTAAGGCCTAGTATCCTTTCCTATTTCTAGATCCTTAATTGAAGAAAACAGTATCATACCTCAAGAATTAATCAATCAATTGGCTTCAAGTGTAAGTGACATCTCAATCTTAAACTTCCCCCGCCCCCAACCCCCCCGAAGTCGAAAACATTGCAAGAACTACAATAATTTTCTATAACAATTAATTAACACTAGAAAATGCATTTATATAGACACTGAGGAAATCAAAGTTACTCATATCAAAGTACATTACATTATTAACATTCTAACTAAGTAGAGAAATAACCCCAAAAAGATTGATTCTTTAATACAAAATTAATAAAAAGAATTAAAATAAAAAGCTAAGGCAATGGGGGTACATACCAAGATCTGGTTTGGAGTCAGGTTCGATGGGTTGCTGATCAGGTGAGGGAATATTAGCAGTCTTGGACTGGAAACACCCCATTTTCTTGATGCTCACATATACCAACAACTTGTTTTTGTTTTTTTAATGGCTCGACTCGATAACAACTCTATCCTCGAATTAATACTTGAGAAGCTCTCTATTTGTACTTTGGAATTAAAAGTGAAGAGGGTAACTAGAAATTAAGTAAAAAGTGAATCTTTTGGGAAAATGGAAATGGGAAAAGGGGTGAGATGATTAGTGAGTGAGTGCAGAGAAGAGCAAGAGAAAAGGTTCTTTGTTTTGTTTGGGGATATTCATCACATGATAATACTATGATATGCACGTGAAGAGAGAGAATGTAAATTACTCTCTGCAAGATTGCATTCAACTGCTATTGCTTTCCAAACAATCCCCAAATTTTAATCATTTCGTGACGGCTCCCAAATTTTTTCATTTTAAGCTGCCTTTAAAGCTTTTTATCATTTCAAAAGCTTTCTCCAAAGTTTTTATCGCTGGCTGTCCTAACCCCGATTTTACATTAAAAACACATTTTCAAGACAAAAGATGGGGATACACATTTTATATAATTAAAATAAAACCTCACATTTTTCTTCTTTAATACACAAATCCTACCTCCATCCCCCAAACTTGCAAACATTTAATTAAGTATTTATAGTTCCAATTAGTATATTAATGATTTTTCATAGATTTTGATTGATCCAAGTTGAGCAGCAAATAGTCTCTGGGGATTTCAATCTCTGCCCTCTCGTGGTACAAACTCAGCAGCATAACGTACCACATTTAGCAGCATCGCTCAAGAATCTTTTGTCAACAATTTTATTATTCACATATATTTATGCACCTTAATTATATAATATAGTTTTTGGTAAATAAAATTGGGTATTTGATTTATTGTCTTATGTTGAATTTTCTTTGAACAATTTGGTACGTGCACTTTTGATCATCTGATTTTTGATAAAGTTTGGATTTTTATATAAAGTTTGGATTTTTATTAACCCCTTTTTGAAAAAGTTTTGATTTTTATTCACCCCTTTTAATTATTTGTTTGATCTTTGCCCAAATTTTGCACCCCACAATTTATTCAACTCAAGACTTCAATATATAATTAGTTATTTATATATTAATTATATATATTATTTGGTTTGTTGGGTAATTTATATTATTGGGTATATTGAATTTTTTGAAAAAAAATGAGAATTTGGGTACTTTTGGATTGAGATGGGATTGCATTCTTCTGGTGGATTTTATTGAATTTGCTGGAAGATTAATATAGTGGATTAATTGGGTTTTTTAGCTTTCTTGTTTTTAGCTATTCTGAAAAAAGGGGAAAAAAATAGTTTGTTATGATGGAGGAGGTGGACAGAATTAGTGAGCAAGGTGGCGCTGACGGGGCTTCATCGTCGTCTGAATTTCTCAAAGGGTGAAGGAAAGTTTTGGGCCTGAACCCCCCTTATACACACACACACCAAAAACAAGAAAACGCCGAACTGACAAATCAAAACACTTCAAAACGAACTACGCGAAATTACTATTTTACTTTAATTTTGCTGGGTCAAGCCAGACAAAAACAAAGTCAATTCATCATGTGCTTAGTAAATAACAAAAGCCTACCCGCGATAAGACAACAAACACACGTAATTCGCTTATCGTTAAAACAAACATCGATTTATATTGAATTATTTATTTACAAGCACCACGACAAATCGCTACTTTCCTTACAAACATAAACGAATCGCAGAATATTATCAAACACGAAAAAAAAAAAATCGTGACATGAATATCACCGAGAAACTAATTCTTATTGATATCAATCAAGTAGTACTTATTACATCAGGAAATTTTTGTCGGGACTACTCTTACACTGGACAAGAATTTTGGCTTTCATTGCCCTCTGCTTGTTTTCAAATTTTAATCCTCAGAAATTACGTATTCGACCTATTTAACGTCAGACGATCTACCATCTTTAATATCTTTACTACAACGACAGCGCCGAATAATTTTATCAACTCTATAATTCTGGGTTGTTTACCAAATGTAAAATTATATTTTGCTAATTTTACCATAGACATATTTCCATAAGCTATCATATTTCATAATTTTTACCATATTTTACCATATTCTAAAAATCTCTTACCATACTTTACCATATTTCATATATAATTTTTTTCGCTAATTTTATCATATTTAACTATATTCTAAAAATTTACTATAAATTACCAGATTTCATAATTAACTTTATATATTTTAATTTTACCATATTTGTCCATATTCTAAAATTTACCATATTTCCGTGATTAATTATTTTTAACATATTCTAAAATTTACTATAACTTACTATATTTCATAATTTTACCATTTTTTGACCATATTTCAGTAGCTTCTACCATATTTCATATTTCATAATTTTACCATAACTTACCATATTTCATAATTTTACTATAAACGCATCATATTTTTATATTTTACCATTTTGACCATATTTTATACTTCCCATAATGTTACCATTTTTTACCATAATTTACCATATTTTACCATATTCTAAAATTTATCATAATTTACCATATTTCATAATTTTACCATTTTTAACCAGATTTTACCATATTTCATATTTCATAATTCATAATTTTACCATAATCTCATAATATGGTCCATAATCTGCAATCTCGCACATGGTCCATAATTTTATCATATTTCATACCTTACCATATTTCATATTTCATAATTCATATTTCTGTGTCCATAATCTAAATTAACCATATTTTATAATTTTACCATATTTTATCATAAATCTAAAATTTTTAATATATTTCATAATTTCTATCATAATTTTGGCTTCATAATCTCTATTATTTCATAGTTTAATCATAATTTCATCATAATTTCACAGTGTCATTCTCATATTTCATAGTTTAATCATAATTTCATTCTCATATTTCATAGTTTAATCATAATCTCATTCTCATATTTCATAAGCCAATCATACCTCATATAATCCTCTATATTTCATGCAGCTTTTAACTACAAGTCATCATATTTCATAATTTTATCATAATTTGACCATATTTATTATATTTCATAATTTCACAATCTCAATAATTTCATACTAATTACATTTTCATACTAAATACACAATTCATTACATTTTCATACTAATTAATACACAATTCATAATCGTGTAGAAATTCACTTCTTTCTCAACAAAACCGTGTGCAAATTCGTTGTTTTCGCTGATATTTAAAACCAAAATTCAACTCGGTCAGTGTGTAGTCACATCGGTCAAATCGGCTGGCCTGCTTTGTTATGTGAATGCTGGGCCCCGTGTCAAGGCTGCTTAAACAAAACGTCGTAATTTGCCGCTAGCCATAACAAACAAGCGAATTATTGGCGCAGTTTGTTCGCTACAACTTTACCATTCTTTAAGTTTCTTTATAAACATTATATTTACTGCTAGCTTCCTTTCTAGCTGATGCTAAATAAATTTGGTACTTCCTTTATTTCATTTATCAGATAATCATGTCAAGACATGTTCAATTCGTTAAAAATATTCAATTTTCCGATCCATGTAATCTAAAAATTTACCAATATTTCATAATCTAAAAATTTATCATATTTCATAAGCCATTTTGTATTTTTACCATATTTTATATTTCCATAACGTTACCATTTTTACCATAATTTACCATATTATTTGACCATATTCTAAAAATTTTACTTAATTTAATTCATATTTCATAATTTTACCATTTTTAACTAGATTTACCATATATTTCATATTTCATATAATTCATAATTCATAATTCATAATTCATAATTTTACCATAATTTAACATATTTCATAATTTTACCACAAATTACATATTTCATAATTTACTATATTTTACTATATTTTATGTGGTCATAATTTTACCATTTTTTTTTTTACTTCATCATATTTGACCATATAAGTTCTAAAAATTTACCTTGATAAATTACCATATTAATTAACAAATCTTAACAAACATTTTCATAAGTTCTCTACCTATATTTTATAATTAATTATTTAATTATTATTTACTTCATTCTTATGTAATTAATTATTTAATTTCTCTTATGTAATTACTATTTAATTCATCATTATTTAATTCCATTCTTACGTAATTAATTATTTAATATCTTCTTATGTAAATATTATTTAATCTATTCTTATGTATTTAATTATTTATTCCATTTTTATGTAATTACTTATTTATTTCATTCCTTACGTAATAAATTATTTTAATTCATTCTTATGTAATAATATATTTTTAATATTTCTTATGTAATTAATTATTCTGGCCTCCTTATGTAATTAATTTTTCTAACTAATTTTTATGTATTCATTCTTACGACTTGCATCAGGTTTACATATAACAAACAAGCTAATACCATGGCCATTATCGAACAAACATAAAAATTCGCTTTATTATGTAATAAAGCATTTACACTAGTTCGGGTTACATATAAACAAACAAAATACCATAAACGTGAAACAAGCGATCTACTTGCTTGTTGTAAGCAACACATTAATTCGCTTTGTTGTCTCAGGAAGAATCTACTAATTCGCTTATTTGCTAACAAACAGCATCTGTGCTCGCGATGTGCATAAGTAAAATAGCTTTCCACCTCGCGAGTTATCAAGCTAGCGCTATGTATAGCGTCTGTGAAAAATGCTAGTTAAAAAAATGTTTAACTTATCTTATGTTTATTGGGCGAACAAAACCGACCATGCCTACGCTTATTACGAAGAAGTCAATCTCGCTTTGTAAACAAACAAGCAAAAAGTTAAATGACTTACTAAGTATCAAATATGAAACTTATTCGCTTATTACATAACAATCATGAAAGGAATTTGCTTATATTCTTACAAACATTAAAGTAAATTACTAGTTTGTTAACCATTAAAAAATGCAAAAATAAAATAAAATGTGAGCACGAAAATATTTAAAAAAGGTGGTCTTTATTGATATATTGAATCAAAGTACAAATATTTATTACATTGTGAAATTTGTTGGGACTACTTCCACACCACAATAAGGTTTCTCATGTCTCATTTGTTTCTAATCGAACTTCTAGCCATGTATTCAACCTATGAAAAAAAATTACACTTTATTTTTTATTTAGATAAAGTCAAAGTTGTTATTATTATTATTATTATTTATTTTTGGCAATTATAATTACTCGTTATTTTAATAAATATAGAATTTATATTTCCATGTATTCTGCCTTTTGAAAATAGTTTCATAAAAAAAAGAAGAAAGTGCATTAATTAAATAACATAGTTACATAGTGTAACTAAATTGCTCAAAATTGATTTTGTTTTCGACCTCACAATTTCTATTTAATAATTTAACAACAATTTAATAAATAAATTGAACCCATACTCTTAAAAATTTAATAATTTAACAACAATTTAATACATAATCAGAAATATTTAGTTTTAATTCATAGTTAACAACAATTTGACAATCATATTTAACAACAATTTAATGATTTGTTAGTTTTAATGTAAGAAGAGTCTACGAAATTATCACATAATCTCAATTTGAATTGAAAGTATTACTTACTTGTTAATTTAAGAAGATTCTAAGAAATTAATATAAGAAGATTCTACAAAATTGATAGATAACAATCTAGGTTAATGTTTATAACCTAAGAAACATGGAAATAATTTGCTAGTTTCCCTCAGACAAACATTGAAAAAAAATTGCTACCAGACAATGGAATAATGGAAATGAAATCGCTTTGCTTCCCTTATAAACATGGAACAAAATCGCTACTTTTACTACAAACATGGAACAAATTGCTTTGTTTAAATATACCAAAGTATATGCGTGGAAAGTTAAACAAAAAATTGAACAACACTCACGCTATATTATGTAACACACCTTTACTATCTCATTACAATTCCATAATTTGAATTGAGATAAGATGAAAAATAAACAAATATTCGAGATAGCATGAGAAGAAATTAATATTTGGAGTTTCGATGACCACAATTAGAGAAATCTTAACAACAAAATAATTTTATATGAAATAACTATCACATTTAACAACAATTTGAGAAATATTAAGACATAATGTCAATTCATAATTGAGAAATAACTATCTCAATGGTCACATAACTCACTTAATACATTTATGCAACATAATCTCAATACTTCATAATGTTTAAACACCACCAATGTAATCACAAAGTAACAACATTTATTATTTACATATTGTATACTAATTTGTCAAATTTTAATCAGAAGCACATTACATGGTGGCGAAATCATTAATGTCATTAAAGATATCAAGCCGCACGAAAGCAACTGCTTTTAGCCATTTTCATCATTATTTAATTCATTCTTATGTAATTAATTATTTATCTATTTTTAAGAAATTACCATTTAATTTTCTTATGTAATTAATTATTTAATTCTCATGAAGTTTGTTTTTGTTTCTAGTTTTATAATTAAACAAACATTAAATGAATTAGTTTATTTGTTTTATAAACATGCGATTTAATTCGCTAGTTTTCTTATAAACATGGATGTAACTTGCTTTTTGTCTTATAAACACGAAAAAGACTTCGCTTGGTTGCCTTATAAACATGAAAATGACTTTCGCTTTGTTTGCCTTATTAAGAAATGAATTTGCTTGCTTTCCTTAAGCATTAAATAAATTTTATTTTCTTACAAGTATGACAAAATTGCTTGTTTTCTTACAAGCATTTATCGAATTGCTTTTCTTATAAAAACATCGGGCGTGTTCGCTTGTCTCAAAAAAAGGGAAATAGTAATTTCCCTCCTTTCATTTTAATGTATAGTGCCCGCTAGTGAGAGGAGTGGGAAGCGGATAAAGGGCGCTAAGAAAAGAACGTGCTGGGTCAGCATCGAAAATTTATCAAATAATAATTAAGTTGATTAAGATGAATTAATCAAATTAATTAAAAGCCGAATCCACTAAAAGATGTCATTTGTCGACATTTCATTAAACCCTAAATTCAAATCAACCAAACCCCTCGATCGGTCAAGGTTCGATATCAAGCTCCTAATTAATCGGTCAAAATAAGTGGTTTCTACATTAATTAACCCTAAAAATTAACCTAAATAGGGTTCCCGAGAAACAACTCAAGATTAAATGTCAATTAAAATAAGGCCTCGAAACCCTAATTTCATTGACTAAAATCGCTGCGCGGAACATTCTCGAAAGCCACGCTGATCAAAAAATGAAGAATCTAAAAATCAATTTTGGTTTAAACGAAGACTAGACATGGTTATGTGGTTCGTAATCAAGACTACTTAAAGTTACGCGGTTCGAAATCAAGACCCCGCAAGGTGTGGTTCAAAATCAAGGCTCCAAAAGTCCGGGAGATCAATATGAAAATATTTTTGATCTGTAAAAGTTAATCAAAACCTTCTTTATACGAAAAATAGGTTCTATTTCTATTACTTGGCCATCAAGTGATTTCAAATTATCCGACGGTCCAGATCTTGCCTCAAAATTCAACGGTCAAGATCGTGATCCAATCTCGAAATCAAACCACCAATCAAAAGCAATCATTCGAGGCCCAAAAACCTATAACAATTTCCCATTTGACCAAAAAATTTCATCAACAAAAAACACCTACATTCCACCCTCACAAAAAAAAAAAAATACACATAAAACCTCGAGAAAAAATATAGAGAAAAACCTCTCGTATTTCTTAAGCCGCCAACAAAACATACCTCCTGTGGCCAAAATAAAGCCGAAATTAAGAATTATTGCACAAACACAATAATTCTTCAAGTTCAAGGTAACTGGTTTATAATCAATTTAAAGTTTCTCAAGAACGCTTTGAATATTCAGATTGGGCCTTAGCCCCCGATTATTCAAAACTTGATGAACATCTCGATAAATCTCAAGCCTGGATTCATCAAATCCCGTATATAGAACAAGCACCCAGCTGCTCACCCTATACTGGTTCTGGTGAGAGTGAACACTCTACTAAAACCCCTGGCCCGGGGCTTGATCAAGATTATCAACAAGGCTGGAAAGCTCCACCTTCATATCGACATCACGAGTACAAAGAACAAGCCGGCTAAGGCCGTCAGAGTAAAGCTGTAAGAACGCTGCTTTAAAGCTTAAATCAAGTCCTGCTGAAGCCAATCTCACTAAGTCCCAAGCTGAGGCCAAATCTCACTAAGTCCCACGCGAAGTCATACCCCCTTTAAGTCCCACTCTACAAAGAACACGCCTCCTAAGGTCAAGCATAAAGATAAGTAAAAAGCAACGCTTTCCAACACTTCGCTTTCCTATCATTTAACACAAATGCTCAAGTCCTATATGAAATTGTTGTCATATCGGGGCACCAAGTCCCATCAAAGCAAATAAGCTTATCCGACTATCAAGTCTCACCAAAAAAGGTGAAGCACCAAATCCAAAGTCTCACTAGCAGTACTCAAAGCAAGTCCACATCAGAACGCCAGAAGAGGTTCATCAAGTCTAACATGTAACGTGGCATTTGTGTTCATACAACCAACACGGTAAATACGCTTAAGGCTTCTCGGCCGGACCATATCCAAGTCCGTACTTGCCCCTCGTCCCCATCAAGACAAGTGACACATATCCGTACCATGAGCCTCTATCCAAATCCAAATTAAATCGCTCTAAGCTCAAGCTCAAATCAAATCAAATCAAGCCAAGTCAAGCTTCTATCAAGATCAAATCAAATCTAGCTTCAATCATCATCTCACAAATCGTCATCAAACTTGGGATCCATAGCTTGGATGTACGATCTTCTTTTTTTTGATTTGATAAACCCGTATTAATCGAGGAATTTTCCCCTACAAGAGGTTTTATTTTTGTACCCCATGAATAATAAAAATTCTTTTTTACATTGCACTGTGGCACTGTGGACTATCAACTACCCTTCGGCCACCGCTGACAACCGAGATGTTTCAAGAGGACTATCCCAAATCCTCCATGTATCAAAGCAAGCGCCATGTTAGCAAGGGTCACATCAAGACATTTATCAAATACACGGACTGGGCCGTAGACGTCTCCCTCAGCACCCTACTAAAGTCTCCCTCGGGCTAACGTGACATAGACCTTGTGGCTGCATCAAGTCAAAGCACAAGAGAAGCAACTAGGCAATTAAAGCCACCCAGTGAACCTTCTCAACACATGATGAGAACCTCGGGCGGCCGAACACCCGAGAATCCCAAGAACCACAAAGTTCTACACCCAAAGATACCCGACAGGCGGATCTACACCCAGTTTGCCTATTCAACGGCCCTGACTTCCTAGCACCAAAGAAATATGACTAAGATACCTCCCTCGAAGAGTGCATGGCTACCCCTAACAGTGGGATTTAAAAGCATGTCAGTAAAGACGCAGAACAACCGATTTGACTTCTATCGCCGATGTCAAGAAAAGATAGTTTATCAAGGAACAAGAGCAAAAGTAGCCAAAGCTACTCTAAACAAGTGTAAGCGCCTACACCCCTAAAATGGGACACGCTGACGCCCATCTAATCTCCCCTCACTATGCCTCACGCTCATCACAAGGACCAAAGAGGAAACTCCTATCATTTCAAAGCATTTGGATATCCTTAAAGAGTACTGAAAGGAAAGGGCATGTGGGGGGTATGGGAAAAGTTATGAAGATCAGGAGTCACCTTCATATACCTACATAAAGCTCTATACCTCCCGTATAGACCACTAAGATTTTAAGGGTTATTTACCACCAAGTTCGAACACTTCGATGGGACTAGGAACTCCAAACAACATGTAGCCCTCTTTGTTGAGACGTGCAACAACGCTGACCGGTGATGAAATGGTCAACAAGCCATCCGCCTCCCTGCGGAACGCTGCTGCTCGACTGCATATCACTGAGCTGGCTTCGCAGAGGCCGGGCTGGCTCAATCGAAAACTAATTCCTTAATCGCCAAGATAAAGAGGGATGCATGACGGAGCTAACTCCTCACCAAAACAAAGAAAAAGAAGAGCCGCCATGACTTCATCAATCGATGGAGAAATCAATCCTCTCAAAGTCACAAGGATGTACTCTCGTAGTCATCAATCTATTAGTATGTGCATCCAAGGAACGTGATTGCGACTTATAAGACATCATACAAGGAATACTTCCCAAGACATTCGAAATGGGCAAAAAAGGGCAGCACATGACATGGAACTCAAAGATTATCGCTAATAAAGTGGCACGTGCCCTTTCTACTCCCCGCAGCCTCTTACTCGAAGCATCAACACGATCCCAATGCAGTTAAATGAAAACTCCAAACTGAAAAGAAAGCAAGCACACGCCGGTGGACTTCTAAAAACAACAAAATTCACCTTCGTAATCAAGAAGCGTCGTGGCGGATCACCTTGAAGGAAACAACGCCCACACTCGCGAGACGCAGCAGGCGAATATCCGCTCCCCCGATTCGACATCCCTCGCGATGTTTTACCTAGCCGATTTAAAGCAAAGCTCATAGAACTCCCATAATCAAAGAGGCCCCATAAGGCAAATAGAAACACCTGAGCCTAACTTCTTTGTAAGAAGACAAAGTCACCTCTAACCACATAACCCCTCACCATCATCCAAATTTAATCGGTGTCAAAGTACCCGGTTTTGGGAGAGCCAGCCTTATCCTGTGGAAAGCACGGGCCGACCACTGCACGACGAGGAGCACAAAGCATGCCACGCATGTGTTGAAGTCAATGAAGACTAACCACTGTGAGAAGCAATTGGTGTAAATACCGCCCCCCTCGCTTCGACAAGTCTCCGCAGATTTCGCCGTCACATTCATCGATTTAAGACTCGCTTTACAAAGCAAGATGTACTCATAATAAACCATTCTATGTGTCAGTTACGCGTAACGAAAGTCGGATAAAGTAGAATGCTTCTGCAGATGGAGGATCACCAGAAACATCCTTCCACCTGCATATTGCGCTTGGTCAGCATCTCAACAGACGATTTCTACAACAAATTCCGCATTATAATTCAAGGCATTAACCAAGGCTGGGAACTAACCCTGTGGAAAAATTAAGTCTGCATTTGGTAATGTGGGAATTAGAAACTACTCCTCATGGTTTCATGATAGATGCCAATGTCACATATAATATCCTACTAGGAAGACTCGATCCACAATAAGAATATTGTCCCCCACACTCCACCGCTGTCAAGTATCAGTAAGGACGATTTAAAAACGGTCAAGCAGGCTCGTAATCCATTCGCAGTTTAAGAATCCCACTTTGCCGATGCTAAAATACTATAAGCAGAGTGAGCAAACCCTAGCACGGCATGGTCAAAGGCACCCCAGACGACTTCCCTCTACACCTCAAACAACCGTCTCTAAGATTACAAGAAAGCTAGAGAAAGACTTAGCTCGGAAAGCACTCAAGGCCCCGAATCTCTACCCCTCACTCTAGCCTCGGTGCGTGGCATCAAGCCGCCCCTTAAAGGCTCTCCTTCAAGGTGGGCACCCAGCTAAGGACCCCTTTGATAGAGTTACTTGAAACCATGGATCCAAAAGCTACGACTCTAATGAAGTGCAAAGTATAACCCCATTAAAGGCAAAGCCAGCCGGACAACTTTCACCGGTTGCCGGCGCGAAAAGTTACACGGGTCAAACAACACCTAAGACATGGTGTAAAACGTAAGTGGACGGTCTGGTTAAGAACTCAACGCGGTCCAGAA